>VDFB02256326.1:0-209996 GCA_007258455.2 Sequoia sempervirens | reverse complement strand
AACATGCAAGTCCCCCACACGAACTGTCCCTCTCAGCCCTTGATGATGTGACGAATCACCTCGACCATCCTCATGTGAAGAAACTGACCACTCCAGTCCGGCAGAAGTATACCACTAATCAACCCTACCAGGTACAGTGATAGTACCGGTACCCTGCACGACAGCATCCTATCCACATCCAACTGACCTCGCTACACTGGTAGCTCGTCACTACCAAACATAATACACACAGACTCATCCAGTGCCTCATCCTCTGACCAACACTCGCTAATCGAGAGCCTCAGGATCTGCCATACATCCTCCAGTGTCACCGTCATCTCCCCTGTCGGTAGGTGAAAGGTCGTCGCTGAATCCCACCGCTCTATCAATGCTGTCAACATGGCCCCATGGGCCTTGATCGTCAGATATGCCATCATATGAAGTAGTCCTGCCTCTGCTAGCCTCTGGTGATCCTCCCCGGTCATCCTTGCTATGCATCTCCTCAGCACCTCTGATTGTCTCTCTCGCATCCGCAAAATACCCATTTTCTGCATATACACAATAAATTTTTATCATTTTCAATTTTTTCCCCTTGTCATTCTCGGGTTTCCCATCCGTGCCATTATTTTCCCCCCCTCTGTCCCCCGCCCCCCTTCCCCCCCTCCTTCAACCTCGGCGGTCCACCCAGTCGGCGGATTCGCCCCCACGGTGGCGGACCCGCCCTCGTGGTGGCGGACCCGCCTCCGTGGTGGCGGTCCCACCCCTAGCGGCGGACCCACCCCCATGGCGGACCCGCCCCCGCGGTGGCAGACCCGCCCCTGGTGGCGAAACCACCCCCGCGGCGGCGGACCCTCCCTCGCGGTGGCGGACTGCCTGCGGGAGGGCTCGCATGCCGCGGCGGCGGTTCCCACCCTTTTCAGCAGTGGCGAGACTGTCCGCCCATGACAGCAGACCCACCCATGATGAGAACTGCTCCATGGCCCATAGCCCAGCCCGTCCCTTACGGTGGCCGGACCCCTGCTCTGCCCACTTTGGCCGGTGGGCAACGTCACGTGGGCGACTGCCCGATTTGTCCCCCCCTCGTGCAGATTCCAAAAAACTAATAAATCTTAAAAATCCGCCTTCTACCCATTTTTCTTCTCGCCCTTCTAGACAAAACCCACGTTTTCATTTTTCCAAAACACTTGCATAAATGACTCAAAATAAAAAAAAGTTAAGTTTTGGGCTAACTTGGCATGGTACGGCACGGTGGGTGAAGAATATCCGCCTCTCGTCCACCCGATGAATGATGTCACTATCGTACTCCGGCATCGTGCTCGATCTCTCTCGCCTCCTCTTCTTCTTCTCCTCCTTCTCCACACTTGCCAACTGTCACAATGAGCAAAGGTAATTCTCCAATTACCTTTTATTACCTTTTCCTTCTTTCTTCCCTTTTCAAATAAAAGTCCTTTTTTTCCTTTTTTTACCACAAATTCCTCCCACTAATTCATTCAGCCTCTTTCTTCCCGGGGCCACCATTCGCACACTATTTACTCGTTTGACTCTGTTCAAACACCATTCTTTTCATTTTTCCGTGCTCTTTCCAACAACATATACCACTCCTTACTTTCGAGAAGTTGACCGGGACCCCTTTTTCCTCCCCCGTCCGCCTTCTCGAGGGGGCATACCCTACCATTCTCTCCTAACCCGTCGCTCTAAGCCTACCTTCGCTGGACTGGGGCATCCTCTCCACATTCCCTCCATTTGGGGCAGCTCACACACATTCCCCCATGTTGGGGCATCTCTTTTCTGATCTCTTCCTCTATAGAGTCATCTGCATTTTGTTTTTCTTTGAAACCCTATTATCCTAATAGTATTCCGAAGAGGGGAAAAATGTAGACATCTAATTTGACCACTTCCATATGATCAATCTCCTTATTCATCCAGTTGCTTATCCCCTCTGTTAATATTAATTAAATCATTTGTTTAATTAATACCTTGCATCTTACATAGGGTTCATAAAGTATTTAATTTAATAAATACTTTACCCTCTTCCTCCCCTAAATTAAATAAATACACCATTTTATTTAATTTAGTCATATTCTCCTTTTGGAATTAAAATTCATTTTTTTAATTCCTCTTTTCTCTCTCATTGTCACATCCTCCAACTTTTGCAAGTTGGTCTCTAATCCATCTTAACTCCTTCATCTTCCTCTAATTAACTATGGTTAACATATGCACACCCCTAATCATCATTAGGGTCACATCCTCCATAATCTCCCACTTGCTTCTAATAAGTCATTAGTCCATCTAATTAAGTACTTGCACAACCTTAATCATATGGTTAGTCCAACCTAATCCCTCTTCCCATTTATGGCATGTGTCCTTAAGTCAACCTTATTAAAGGCTTTCTCCTTTTGGGCAAGGCACTCCACTTCCCCCGTGTGAATTTTTAATTCACTTTTAATCCCCCAATGCACTCAAAAGGAATTTTTAATTCCTTCACTTCTTCCCACATGTCCTCTCTTTATTCTTTATTCTTTCCCATCTCCCCATGAGAAATATTTAGGAATTTTTAATTCCCCACATGTCCTCTCACCCACATGGGGACAAGGACCTCCTTTATGAGGAGATCTTGTCCAATCCCAAGGTACTTTGTACCCCCCTCCATGTCATGTACTATCCTTCCACCTCATGTCCACTTCACCTTTTAGGGCTATATCACATGCCACATGTCAAGATGTGAGGGCTTGTGAGTTCTCAACTCATCTTGGCCCTACATCTTGATCATTGGTGGCTCAATCTTGGCCCTACATCTTGATCATTGGTGGCTCAATCTTGGCCATCCATTTCCCTAGAGATTTCCAAAATTCCTATAAATACCCCCTCTTTTCTCTCATTTTGGAGGAGATCATTTTGCTAGCCAAACTCTTGCAATTTTATTTCTCAATCTACACTTAGCCATTTTCATGCTTTCATCCATTTCCATCCATTAGCACATCATCATCTAGTTTGCATATCTTGTCATCCAAGGAGAATACACATCAAAGATCAAAGGGCCAACCAAAGGATCGATTCGAGACAAGGTATAAGGTTCCATTTGTTGCTTTTATCTTGTGTTGATTCCAACTTAGGCTAATCTTGAGGTGTAGGTTGTTTTGGTGTTTATTTGCACTCTTTAATTTGCTGCTCATTTTCTAACACATATATTCGACCTATCACATAAATATTCCTTAAAATTGCTTAAGTGAGATTGATTGTGATCATGTTTAAGTAAATGGGTATTCAATTATTCTTGAATATGTTTAGGTAGCTATTTGATTACAAAAAAATGATTCTTATAGTGGACGTTTAAATACATGTAATTGTATATTTAGAAATCTCATTGAAATTACTTCCTTAAGATGGATTTTTTATGTTCCCATGTTGATTTCATTCTTTTTCCCTTGTGATATTTCAATTTGATAAGATTTTTTGTTGGTCATGTGGGAACACTTAGCATTGAGTTATTTACCTTTGGGAGTTTATGGATAGTTGTTCTGTAGACTTCCAGAGGAAATGGGAAACTTGTTTTAAGTGGATTTCCATGATTTGACCTTTATGAGTTGTTGATTACATTTTTGGTTTCATGCTCTTATGGGTGTTACCTTTTATCATGGTTTTCTGCCTTTTGGTATAGCTTTGAGCGAGAGGGTTCATGAACTGCATATGCACTTGGGTTGTATGGTTTTAGTGATTTTTGTGATTTGGTACGCCCTTTGATGTTATTAGATTTGTGCTCGATGCTACTAGGGAGAGTGGCTCTTCATGGGGGCTAGCGCATAAAGGGGAAGCCTAGGTAACCCATGGAAGAGTTTGTTAATAAGTGATTTAACATAACAAAATTAACTAGTGGGTTTGGGTAGGTACACACTAATAAGATAAATAAGATGCCTCGCCCATGTTGTTAGTGATTTCGTAGACTAAGGATGGGCTGAGAAGGCCATGGTAAAAAAGATCACTACCTCGTGCTCATGAGAGGCTAGTGGTCCCACATGTGTCACCCTATGGGTTGACACCTAGTGAGAGGCACCCTGGGTAACCCATGTAGGGCCATGTAATGAAACTCTTCCTAGAGCATCCCTGGTTATTCCATTGCTTTTGTGAGCCTCTGGAAGTAGTCGTTTTGATATTGTTGTTGATTATGTTTCTTGTTACTCTTGTTTTGTTGAGTCTTGTAGCCTTTCCACTTGATTGTTCTTTTACATGGGTCTTTCTTGTCATCTCCTAGCACGCGGGGTGGGCCTTTAGGTCCACATGGTCGGGTGGAACATGCTTTGCACCCCATTGGGTCCCTAGATGGTGTTCCTGAAGCGCAAAGTTTGTGTTGATGCAGTTGATCTAGAGCTTCAACACAGTTCAGTTGTGCCATGCTCATTTATGTATTTCTCTTTTATTTGATGTATCATTCCCACTATGTGTCAGAAAGCACTGATGTGCACATGTAATCTTCAAAACGCTATAATTTCATATTGATGTATATATACATTCTGAGTTGATCAATGTAATGTATGGGTGTTTCTCATTGTTGCATTATGATGGATGTATGCACATTGCTCACTTATCCTATATTATGGTTTTATAATGTAATCTTGGGATTCATTAATTATCATTATGGTATGGGTTTATGTTTGGTAATGCAGTCACGTGTACCCCAGAGGACATAGTAGATGTTGTATTATATAATTGCATTTCATGTGTTAGTTAATGTTCATCTTATGTTATGATTTACTTTAAAAAAAAATTGTGCTATATTTTGTTAGCTTTTAGTTGTCCTTTTGGGTCTGTGCGACAGGGCATTACATTTATGGAAACCTAATTTATTTTTTCAAATAGGTTTTTGTTACACCCATTGTGCTACTACCTATTTACTTTTACCTAGTTGGGTGAAAATGCTTGAAATACGTGTATTTATGTTTTATGTGTTTTGGAAATATGAAGAATAAATGTTGATTCAACTTGATGTTATGGAATTATTCTAATTGTGAAATATTTGATGCAAATGAATATATTGCTTTCAACTAACTACTACTGCAATATAATAAGTTGAATGTAAGAATTGATTCAAGGCTCCTAAAGAGAGGTAAGTATCACTGAGGGAGAAGACCTTGTTCTGGTAACCTTCAATAAAAGACCTAAACTGAGCTTTCACACTCACTTCTAGTTTGGTCAAATTGGGATAGTGGGAAATTGTAAGTTATCTTTAATCTTGCTTGTGGTTTATTTGTGAATTTTCTTGTTTAGAGGTTTACAATATTGAGTCTATTTTTGATGAATGAGTTCTTATTTATGTGTTTCTATTTAATTGATAGGATATATATACACAAAATGTACATAAATATGTATATATGTATGTCAATGATAAACTCATACACATGAGTAATTGCATGCATCAGTATACAGAGATAGACATATCTATGCATGCTCATGGATGGATTAATATCAATTAGACAAGATGACATATGTATATATACCATTTATATATGTCAATCGATATGGTTGTATTAATATGTTCTTAAATATCAAAGTATGATATATATAGTATATGAGTATATATATATTAACATACATGTATGTATCGACATAATGGAAATTTCTATGTAAGTATATTAATAAAAACAAATATATATATATGTATATATACACATAAATTATTATATATGAGATATGACCTAATACATATGAGTATCCATATATCGAATGATACAATTCTATTAACTTGTAAATTATGTATATATATATATACATGATAAATTGAGATGTATATATATAAAGTAATATTTTCTCTAAGTGCCAAATTATCATATAGTGTGCATAGCATTTTAAACTTAGCTTATGGTAAGAATAGCGTGCAACATATTTCAATGGAAATAGAGCTAAAGAAAGTAGTGCATGAATATATATTTGAATGATTTTTTAAACATTTAAAAGTGTTGTAATGTAATATGGACAATGCTAAGTATAAGCGCTTATGTTACCATTACTTTCCAACATGTAAACTTGGTTGTCAAGACTTTGTAAAAAAAAAATTAGTAATGGTCATGCACAAAATGAGTGTCAAACAAGTCAAACAGTGAACATCAACCCATAAAATATAGTTGGTAACTGATAAAAGCATAAATCAAATAGAAGTCTATTACTCAATATGAATTTTCAAAATGTGAAGCATTTTGTAAAATGCAGAAACAGTCAAGCACCCAGCTATGCCAAGTAAGTCGACATGTAGGAGGAAAATACCTTACATGTATTTTTGATTAGCTTTCTTGTTGCTCATTAAGAAGTGTGACTCATTCACCAAGGCTTTGTATGTGTTCACTGTGTATCAATTTTAGCTGTGACCTTTTGTTTACCTTGCTAAGTTGAATCATTTGAGCTGAGAAGTGTCAATCCTCATGCCCTGTTTCTAGCCTTTAGTTGTTGATTTTTGTGTATAAATAGAGGAGATATCTACCTTGAATTTGGACACATAATATTTTTGCATTCTTACTATGAATTTTTTTGAGTTATTATGATCTGATTTCTCAAGTTGTGAGAGAGTTATTTTGAGAGAATTTGAGAGAGGAATTTTAGAGGGAGTAATTGGTAAAGTGGGGGAAAGCTAATTGGGAGTTGCTTACTGAGTTGGGGAAGGATGTTTTGGGAATTTGAATCGATCAATTGGAGCATTGCATAAATAGGCATGTTGATTCCTACTCTTTAAATATACTT
The DNA here is from genome assembly GCA_007258455.2 of Sequoia sempervirens. Classification (NCBI taxonomy): domain Eukaryota; kingdom Viridiplantae; phylum Streptophyta; class Pinopsida; order Cupressales; family Cupressaceae; genus Sequoia; species Sequoia sempervirens. The sequence goes on along the minus strand of VDFB02256326.1, from coordinate 203,291 downwards.
TTTTTTTATGAATTTGAAAAGATTGCATGTCATTGTTTGATTTGTTTGGGAAGAAAGTTATTTTTCTTATTAGGAAAAGGTTATTTGATTGTTTTATGAAAGTAAAAGGAAGCTTATTATATTTAGTATAAAGATCTATTTTTCTTGATGTGTTTTTACATATTCCATATTAAGGAATAGGTGGACATAGTGGATATTAAATACTATGTTAGGGATATAGCTTACATATCTAATGGTTAAACTAGTTGATTCAGAGTTACTTTGGATACTTCAAAGATGTGTTAGTTAAACATAGAGGTAATAGGTTATTCTTGGGGTTAGGATAATCCAATGAAGGGGATATCCTATGCATAGATTTTGAATGGTCAATATAAATTGAGCTAGGAAGCTGGGTGAAATATATGGCATCCACTTGTTATGAGGGAATGAAATACATTGGCCAAAGTAGTGTAAGTTGCCACTATTTACACTATCAGTCACTGTGATGCAGGTTTACATACTAGTCTGGGACAATTATATGTGTAGATTGTAGCCACTGTGTGGTAGATCTAGATATGTAGGACACAACACAAAGCTTAGAAAAGGTCAAATTTTATTATGAGGTTACCAAACCAATCTCTTCATTGAAGGGTAGGGCCATCTATCAATTTGATAGATGTGTAGGGGACCACAGTTAGTCCAAGGTTAAAAAAAAAACACTTGAGTGATGTTTTTCCTCATCATCAGGCAACCAAGATTTGGATGGAGATTTCTAGGACTATTTGTATCTATTGCCAGTAAGCTTTGTGGAGCCATGTTAGTGTATTTGTATCCATTATGATGGAAATATTGTAAAAGAGAAATGATATTATGTTATCATGTACTATGTAATCAATACTTTGGAAAGTTGTAATACTTTGGTATAATGCAATGTAAGTTTGGAAAGAATATTTATTTTAAATGTGCATGCTATCTTTATAGTTTGGAATAGAAAAATTTTATTGTTCATTTTGGCTAAGATGCATGATCTATTTACTTGAGGTTAAAACTTAGGGAAATTACAATGTAGAACAATGTGCATGTTACAGTTGTGTACTATTTTTCCTGTGTGAGGGCATTATTTCAAAAAAACTCAGTTTTAGCAACTTAGAGCGCTAATTAGGATTGGTAACAATCCGTTTTTAATGGTTTTTTTTTTTCATTTTGGAGGATTCCATTGTAGTATTTGTATATTAATAAAGGGTATCTAATTTTTTTTTTAGATTCACAATAACCTTCATAAAAATTGTTGTCTCATCATATTTATTTGAAAATAGGGCTACTAGGAAGAGACAAATTGTCAAATAAGTAGTTGATCATTGTACTTTTGCAAAAAATCCCTTTCCCTCTACATCAATATGCAATTCAAGAAAATATGGTAAAAGGATAACATTTTTAAAATATTTTTAAAAACTATAAGAAAATTACAACCACATATTATTAGGGGAAACTATTTGGAGTGAAACAACTTTGGAAAATCTATTTTGTACTATTTGAAAACATGCATATCTACATATAATCTTTATTGAATAGTTTTCTCTAGAAATAATTTCTGACATGTAGAAATCATGTAGGTAGCACTAGTTTTGAGTGAAATTGATTCAAACAAACCTTTTCTAGGTGAAATTATTTTCCAAAAACCTTTTAGTTAGTCTAAATTCCAGCCAAACTTTGAACTTTTATGTAACACAAATTTTAGTTTCTTTGGAATACTCACTAGCACCAATCTTAATCTTAAAATTTTATATGCACTATTTCTCTATTTAGAGCCTTTTAATTCTAGTTTTCATTAACTTTCCCATATTGAACTAGACCACACCTAAAATTATATCAAATAGACAAGATTATAGGTATTATCACATAGATATCAAGCTCCCTTGTCCAAATTTTAAAGTCACACATTCCAAGGCTAACAATCTTGAAATTTGAAAATTAACCATCATTATGGATGCCAAATATTTAAATTATTTATCTAGTATTTCTTATACAAATACATCATCCTAGGACACTTTCAAAACAAGAATCAATGATAAATTATATATCACAAAGTATTAAAGAGTGTTTCTTCTTCTATAGGAATCATTCATCATCTATTGCCTCGATAACTATTAACAAATAACAATCAAGTAATTCACATCCCTTGTCAAAGTATACTTCAAGACATTTTTATTCCATAGTCAATTCATCAATTCATAGTGGTCTCTAGCAAGAATATTCAATGATAACTTAAGTGACACATCCACTTCCATGACAAATCAACATTCATTGCCATCCCTTATCTATTTTACTACTACTAAATCAATCTTAAGGCCTAACTAAGGCAAAAAAACTTGTCTTTGAACATTAAACTTTGCATAGTAGCTACCACGGTGCTCCTTAACACCACCAATTTTTTCTATCATAGATATTATTAGGAAAACATGTTCTCTAAGTACTAAAGATCAAACTATGTAGAAACATGAAAATTTAGACCAAAATCACAATTCTAGATATGATAATTGTTGAGATTGCATCCTACAAACTCAATGTCTCTAATTTGAGTAATCTCAAGTCTTTGATCTAAAATCTCATCTCAAATTCCAAGTATCAATCCTCATTCACAACATAATATTTGTCTAAGTTAGATCAATGATTGAATTTCAAAATACACAATACTAGTCTATCTTTTATACTTTCAACATATATTAAACTACAATCTATGTTAATTTACTTCAATCAATTTATCTTAATCAAAAAAATCATAATTGATTTATTATCTCTATTATTATTTATTACATCTAGCTTTGAAAAGTAGTATACATAAGTACATATCATTTGAGAACTTTTATAAATGTTTTTTGAGTTGCCATCAAATCTTATAACAATTTAATGAATGAGACATCTTTTGTTCAAAGTCATCTAAAGAGAACAAATCACATCATTGTATTGTTTTGCAAATCACTCTTTCAATCGATTAAGCATTATAGATGAAAATGATGGTATGTTTCTTGATTACGCCATCCATTAAAATTTAAAACTACTGAGACCCAAATGAACCAAGTTCAACCTCTGAATACAGACCGACTTTTATGTAAAATCAATTGTATCCATCCAGAAAACGGAATTCAAATCATCCCATGAACATCCTTTTAAATGAACAGGCGAAAGACTATTCAAGGGAAAGTAATCATGTAGGCATTCCCCAAGTTGAAAGCATCTACATCATTTCGGGAAGTCGCTTTCACGTTCTGATTTGGATTCTTTCAAAGCCCTCAAAGTCCGCGAGAGAATCCTCCAAAATCTGTCCGAAGCAATCTGATGGACTGCCGTAATGGCAACAACTGTTAAAACAACGTTTCATAGAACTCACGCCATGCCAGAATGGATCAGTTGCCATAATTTTATAACAAATAAAATTGTCCTTTACCATGAAAGTTCACAGTTGTCTTTATAATCCACTGTGTGATAGAACAAGGGCTATCTCAAGTCAAATTTGATTAGGAACTGGTTCTGTTCTTGGAAACTCTTGGGTTGATGGAAAATAGATAGGTATGGATAACGAGTTTATTTATTTATTTATTTTCCTGGTGACTCTTTGGGAGACCTTATGCAATAGGAACACGTTTGTGAGAAAATTTTGCTTCGAATTTATGAATAAAGTTATATATAAATATAATTAGCAATTATATTTTGGTGTATAATGGGTACATCGGTGATGATTGTATTCATTGAATTATGATTTTTAATGTATAATAGGAAAATTCGTAAAGTTGATTTGTACAATGATTTTTACACAAATTTCACATATTGTGTGAAACATTGAATATAAAATTTTATAAAAGGAATTTAAAGTACTTTAATACAAAGGAAAAAGGAAAAATAAGCATTTATAAGATTGAAGAAAAAATAATGACATGTTTACTTTATGGTAAATGCGTGTGAATTGTGAGAATTACAAATCCTTTTCTACCAAATGATTTGGATGTCTTCATACATTGAATATTGGATATCGAAATGATAAAGGAAAGTGATAGATAGTCACTAATGTTGGTGGTCACGTGAATGAAGTAAACATGTATGATCTAAAACATTGAGTTCACATAGTAGTATCATTATGAAATGATTATATCAATTACATACATTTATGTTAAATAATATCTTGTATGTAACAATAGTAAAAATAATTTATCCATTTGTAGAGATTGTGAAGCTTGTTATAGGGGAAAGAAAGATCTAAAGGACAACATTTTTTAATAAAAAAAATTAAAAGATGGTTGAAACAATGAATTAGTTGATATCATCACATGTGTTCTATAATTTGGTTTTACAATTTATAGCAATGCAAATTATCCAATTGCAATCCCTATAAAGGAAAAACAAATTATCTATATCTTTGTCTCATTCGTTCTATATCCCCAGCCCACCCTCATCTCCCTCTCTCCATATATATTTATTTTTTCCTCTCTTTTTCACTATCATTGTGTCTCTTTGTCTACCTCTATATATCTTCACTTCTCTTTCTCTCTTGACCTATATCACTCTAGATCTAGATATTTATTTTTCTCTAGATATATGTATCTCTTTTCTCTTATTCTCTATTTTTCATATCTTATCATCTCTTTCTCCCCTTTTTTCTCTGCATTTATTTGTTCAACCCCTCTCTTATTCTAACTCTCCCCCTTCCCCTCTCTAGCTCCCTCTCTTTCCATCTCACTATCTCTATATTTCCATATCTCTACCCCATGTCTATATATGGCATCTTTGGATTGCTGCCACAAAAGTTAGTTTGTCTTTATTTTATATCTTTCCCTTTATATTCCTTCTCTCTCTATGTATCTATCTATCTTCCTATTTCTTTATTTATCTCAACCTCTCTATATAGACCTCTCTCTCTTTCATCTTTGAATTGTTAGCACAAAACAATTCATTGAAAGTCAATATGTCTTTTCTTTCACTCTTTCCTTTCCCTCTCTCTCTCTCCCTCTCTCTTCATCTTCTTCTCTCTCATCCTCTCTCTGCCCATCCCTCTATCTCTCTATCTATATAGATATATATCTTCCTCTCCCTCTCTATCTCTCTACTATTATTTTTCTTGTGCTCTCTCTCCCTCTTCATTTTTATACTTCTATCATTCTTTTTCTTGTTCTTCCCTCCCTATCCCTCTTTATCTCTCTAGATCTCTCTCCATCTCTCTAACTCTCCCATCCTCGATTTATGTCCCTCCCCCTTTCTCTCTTTCTTTCCTATTGCATCTCTCTCATTTTCTGTTTTCCCATATCTCTCTATCACTTGTCACCTTTCTATCTATCTTCTTCCTCTCTTTTATCCATCTCTCTCCCTATTAGTATCTATCACTCTCCCTCATTCTCTCTTCTTTATTACATCTCTCTTAAGTTGTTTGAAATTTCTTATAACTTAATTTAAATAGTACTATATGTAAATAATATTCTATTTATTAATTATATATTGTTTTATATTTTCATTTAAGGGTATGTGCAGGATCATGATGGGCCAAAAAGTGGCGATATGATGGGTATGTGGCTGACGACTTTTTTCTTACCCAAAATTGATGAAACGAAAAGGGTTTTTAAAGGAAATTCTCAGCTTTCCACCAATATAAATTATGCTTTACTTTGAATTTAATAAATAATTGTTATTCATTTTCTATTTGAATTACGACTAAAGTCCTGACTGATAGGCTAACTGAAAAAAAATCTATAGCTTTCAAACAGTATCACCTTTTTTTGAATCCAAAACATGAATCACATTCTATGCTTTGCATACTATAGGATTAAAAAAAATAAAAATGAATTTTATGAAGTTTTGACCAAGTTAAGGTGGTCAAACATACAAGTTTTTATATTTTTTAAAAGTTGTAATAAAAAAACCATAATTAATTATTTACATAGAAAAAAATTACAAAAAAATATGCATCATATTGGGACATGAGTCCTCTACTTATATCTAAAACATTATAAAAAAATATTATCATTTTATTGTGGTTAGGGTGGTTAGACATACACCTACTTCTTATTTTTTCCCAGAAATTTAAGTACTACTACATTGTTAATTTCAAATTTTCACCAAATAGATTTTATTTTTTTTAAATAAACCTAGTAGTTTAAAAACTATATTCAATTTTCTACAAATTCTATTCTTACATATTTTTGAAATAATATAGATAGTTTATTCAAATTTTTATGCCAAGTTGCCTAACTCTGATTTTTCTAATTTTTTGCCATTCAAGGGCCTGTTTTTTCCATGATGATCCTGCACATACCCTTATTCATGTATATTATATAGAATATAATATATATGAATGTAGTGTAGAATATTGTATACCTTAACAACTTCACATTATGTTTTGTCCCCCTAATTTATTGGACTTAATTAAGCATCTAATTTTCTAAATTATGCACCCCAAATCCTATTTTTTACTATTTTCTAAGAGATTTCAAGGACTAAATAAATACAACCAATTGTTATTTTTCTCTTGATTAGGTGTGTCTTGAAATTTGGGCAAATGGGTCCCCCTCCTTAGCCAGGACCCAGATTTAAATATGTTGTTGGTGGCATTTTAACATCCAAAATTCAAATATGAAGTGTTGTCTTTTGGAATATAATTTTCAAAAAATTGGATAAAAATCTATAAATACCTAGTTATTTTACTATTTAAAATCTAACACACACTATATAGCATTCATGACCAAAAAATATTGTCAAGAGCAAGTCAAGAGTAGATTTCAGAGCATTATTATAGCAATTCAAGATCCAACATCATGTCAATTTTGTGTGTTCATGTTGTTGTTTTGTGAAGGTTAACACCTTTTTGTAGGTCTCCAAAGCATTCAAGTATTCAAGCAAGCAAGATCCAAATTCTTGAAGAGATGTGTATGACTTCGGTCCTTCAAGGCATCCATTGAAGGGTGGTGAGTTATAAGGCATTGTGATTTCATCATTCCTTCCTTTCTATTATCATTTATCATTGATATTTTTCCATTGTGGAAGTGGGAACACTTACACAAGGTTTGAATGAGGCAAGCCCCTATATGGCACAACATTTTCTCCCTCTTTCATTGTGCAAGTCATAGATTTGGAAAGGATCTAGGAAAGTTTGAAGGAAAATTCTCCATTGTTGTATTTGTTGTCACCAACCTTGTCAAGACACAAAAACTCACCTACAAAATTTCTTGATGATATTTCAACAATTCTACAACTTGGAATCAAGAGCTCAGATCATACACTAGAGGATTAAAAAACAAGTTTTAAGACCCCCTATCAAAGATACATCCACCCTTGAGAAACTAAGTCCCTCTACACATGCCCAATTCAACTATTGGTGGTAGGTGTACATATCAGTCTACATCTCCTAGATCCACTTTCAAATCACTATTTTTATCTATTTATCGTCAATATTTTGCATTTATCATATTAGGTCATATAGTCTAATTAGGGAAATCAGTCCTAATCATTTCCAATTCATTCCTAAGACTCAAAAGGATCGAATATAGGTCTGATTGACTCACCTTGGAGGTTGAAAGTCAATTTATGCACCTTGTTAATTTGCATCCTAATGAAGTCCTAAAAAAGGTGGAATTAATACTGGGTTTTGGAAATTAAACTTAAGGTACACCACATTTTTATATTTCCTTTTGGTGAACTTGACATTTGACATCATAACTTTTTTATTTGGTAGTCTTTCAAACCCTATATCAAGGTTTTGCATCTTTTTATCTTGCATTTCTCATTTAGGGTTGCATATTGCATGATAAAAAGTTATAAAAATCCAAAAATATTGCATTCATATTGCATCATAGCCTACATTACAATGTGTTTAGTCATTTAGATCAGATTCTCATTTCAAAATTGCATACAAAAAAGTGTCATTTTGTTCCAAAATTGTCATACATTTGCATTTCCTTTATATTGATTTTTTTTGGAAAAATAAGCACTATCAAACCTATTTGCAAATAGGAATAGTAACCTTAACTAACAACTTAAAAATTTATCTTCTTAATTTTTAGAACCATGAACAAGGACCCAAATTCCCTTGGGTGACCTTTTCCTTACACTGGTGCATCAACAAAAAAATTTGCAGTTGTCTGCCTCATCTGCTTAGTTTTCCTATACTTGCAGATCTTTGTTTGAATTTCATAATTGAATATCCTAAATCATTTTTGCATTTATTTCATTTGGTGAAAGAAAGTGCATTATTTAGGGTTAAATTTTTCATTCAAAAATCAATATTTCTAGGTCTTTGCATCTTACAATTAATCAATTGTTACATTTCAGATCTAAAATTTGCATTCAAATTTGTTTAAACATTTTCAACATTGCTACATACTTGCATTTTGCTTTAAATTGGAATACATTAAGAAAATTCTAGAAATTTATTTACTATTATAGCTATCTACAAGTAGAATCAAAATCCTTAAATAGTGTAGTACGCCATCAAAATTCAAACTTTCAGAACCCTTGATGAAGACTCGGACACCCTTGGGCAACCATGTCCTTGTCTTGGAAAAACATAATTTTTTTGAGACCTTTGTTGCTATGGTTCATGTTTTCTTCTAATTCCTACTTTTTGTTTAAATTGAGTGAACATTCATTGTACTTATTTAGCAGTTTGATGTTCATCTTAGGTGCACTTTTGGTGTTGTGAAACTTGAATGAGTTTCACAACCTAGTGTCATATTACTAATACTTCAATGAAACATAGTTTGAGACTCATGGCATCCCACGTTGTTGGTACATATGTTGTGGATATTGAGTTCTCCAACCCTTTCATGATAAGTGTTGTCAATATTCAACCCATTTTGGATTCCATCCCTAATGCCACAATTCCCACTACCTTAACATCAACCATTGTCATTAATGTTGAAAATATGGTGGCCCATGTCCCTGAAGAGAAACTGAAATAATTGGACAAGGCCTTAGAAAAAATTCAAGAATATGTGAGCACAAAATATATCATTGGCATAATGGTTCTTGTAATAGAGTTCATGAGGAAATTGCTTGATGATGCTCAAGGATTCAAGGTAATGCATAGTCTAGACTACACCATAGAAATTTTATGTACCTATAATGGCTAGTTGCACTCAAACTTTGGGGTACACTCAAAGTCAAGGAGGAAGTCAAGTTTCACTCCCTACACCTATAGCCTCTATTTCCACATATACAAATCCAACTGTTACCACAAAAATGCAACCAAGCAATAGTATAGATCCAACTTTGGAAATTTCCACTAGGAATCATTACAGTTTTGTAAACCAAACATCACATCTCCAAACCCATCACCCCTCACAAACTTTCAATATAGTAGTCCACCTAACACATATACACTTCCACCATATTCACCTCATTCCCAAAATATGACGAACAATGATTATGTCATAAAATAGCTCTTGCAAAATGTGGCATCCCTTCAACAACAAGTATCAACATTAAGTCAAACTCAAAATGGACAACCATCACAATATGTCAAAAGAAACCCATTTTCACTAGATATATTGAAATAAAAAATTCCACAAAACATAAATATACCCTACTTTGAGAAATTATACAATGGAAAATGAGACCCTAGCAACCATATATCGACATACACATCATTATGTAGTGACTTCATTTTTTAGGATAAGCTCTTGGCTAAACTTTTTCCTAGGTCATTGAAGGACATGGCCCTGGAGTGGTTTTTTTCATTACCAAATAAATCAATTCAATCATTTAAAGAGATTTTTGATGCTTTTCTCAACCATTTATAAGTGCACATTGGTCCCAAGATCAATATAACTAATTTAATGTGATGCAAATAAAGACAAGGTGAAAAAAATTACAAATTTCGTAAGCCACTATCAATTAATATTATCACGAGTCAATCTAACTCTTCCTAATGTGGAAATCCAAAGAATGTCCATTGATAACTTGCAAACTTACATAAGAGAAAAATTCATATTAATGAAACTTCCATCCTTTATAATTTTTTGTATGATGCTTTGTGATTATCAGAATTTGATTAATAAGTATGAAGAGGAATCTTCATCAAAACATACTAAGAAATTCAAGCCCACACATCAAAATAATTATCAACAATTTAAGAAGCTAAATAAGAACGTTTTAAATATAAATTCATCCCAAACAAACCATGTCCAACATCAAGTTGCTTCCATTAGCTCTACCCCATACCAATTTCAACCTAGGAATAGGCAATTTACCCCCATTACCCAATTCCTTACATTCAATCATGTTGTAACTTTTTAGTAAGAACCTAATTTGTTTACCTCTAGTCAAACCTATGGACACAACCAAACCCTTACCTCCAAATTATAACCAAAATGCATTTTTCCAATATAACCAAAAAGTGGTCATGACAAAAAATGATGCATCCATCTTAAATATCAAGTACAAACCCTCATTGATTCCAATCATATCTAGTTGGGAGGTGTTAATGAAAAAGAAAATAATTCAGTTGCCCCACCTAACCAAAATTTGCAAATTTTCACCAACCCAATGTCAAATCATTCAACTAACCTTATGAAAGCTAGTGAAGTCAAGAATGATGTGATGAATGTTGATAAGATTAAGGATATGAATGATGATAATGATTTTGATAAGAGTGATAATGAGGATGATCTACATGACATGGTCACTCTCATAGATGTTCAACCTCATAAGTGTCAAACCACTTTGTTACCTAATATTGCTTTCACACATATTGATGCCTCTATACATGCACCTGATGGTCCTCTCTATATTGTTAGATGAATTAATGATAAGCCCACAACTAGGATACTTATTGATCCAATGTGTGTAGAGAATGTGATCATTAGGGAATTCTTGTTTATACATTAACTTTATCAAGATTCTTATGAACAATTGAAAGCATGGATAAAAGTACATAATGGTTTTTCTCACCGTACTATAGGTTTGATCACCCTTCCTCTTAAAATTGGACCAAAACAATTAGATGTGTCATTATCCATCATCCCATCATCAAACCAATTTTGTGTGAAGCTAGGATACCAATGGTTACTCTCCATGAATACCATCCTATCGGTTATTCGTGCAAGTGTATAAAGTTTCCCTTTGAAAATGAGATATTTATAGTGAACCATAGTGGATTCAATTCTTTGTATTCCCATGTGAATTTTTCATTATATTTATTTTGGTTTGAACCTATGGAACCTATAATGCCTCGTGAATATTTATTTTTCAAGTCATATCAAAATTTTAAGGAAAAGTGCATAGTAGAGTTATCTCTTGGAAATATTCCTGAGTCTTATATGTCCATGGTCATTCCTTATCCCCAACCTATCATAACCAAGATAAATACACTGTAGTTCCTCCACCCATCTCCTATAAGTGACCAAGAGATAATAAGATGTTTCCCTTTGTACCTCCAAAGATAAAACAAGTTTATAGACCTAAAGAGAGTGATTTTCCAACGCACAGTGGTCCCTTAAATTGGTTGATAAACCCACTCCCACCCCATCACAACTTAAAAATCATGTACTAAGAAATTGAAATTTTAAAGAGAATAGGCGTAGATTTCATGTTATTTCCCATCAATTAGAAGAAAATAATAAACCAACACCTATGCAAACAACTCAAGAAGAAATCCAACTTTCACCAAAATAAGACATAGAACCAAAACAAGAGGTAAAACAAGAAAATTCAAATGCAATAATCATATGTAAACCTCCTATTGTGATCAATTTGGATGATGATGATGAGATTGCTAAAATTGATTCAAATAAGTACATAATAAGATAAATTTGATATCTTCCACTTCTATGAAGTTAGATGGGAGCAGACGTGATGATCCTCCTGATGAGAATGACCCACCACATGTTGAATCTGGTGATGCTCCCAGTACAACACTTGGTGTATTCCCCTTGGATAGTTTTCTTCCTTCCTTATATGATGAGAAAGATTGGGATGTGAATGACCTACTCTAGGTTGGCTCGCATGTGAAGTACTTCTTTTGTGTGTTTGCTTTCTATGTTGTTTTTGTTTTCTTGAATATAATGTGATCTCCCATATTATACTACTTGGCATATCCTTATGTTTGTGATTTTTCTTTGGATGACCCTTATTGCTCTATTGGCACAAGGTTACAAAGGAAATGTACCTTTCATGACATTGCTCTATTTGTATCTTCATTCTTCTATATGTTGTAAACTTTATCTTTTCTTTTTGTCTTGTGTTCTCATTCTGGGGATGATGCAAAGCATTGTGACATTTAGGTCTCTTCCATGTTGACCCAATGTTGGTTTGTTTTCTCTCTCTATGTGTCATTCCTCATTTTTGTTCATTGTTCCATGATTATTTGGGGAATGATGTCAGTTCTAAGCTCTGTTATATCATTGTAGCAAAGATGTATATTGACCCCAGGTCCATGGATCACTCAATATATCTCTCTATATTATATTCTAGGTGCAACCCCTTAACATGATGGAGTTTATTTGAAAACATATCATTAGCATAAGACTTTCCAAATAAGCTCTTATGATCTTTTGTTACATGGAATTTATCATTTTTCTACTTTAAAGTAATTTCTCATAGCATGGTGTTTTTCAATTTCTTTAAAGTGGGGACATACATTGGCATTATTTTGCTTCACTTTATTCATATGGGTTGAACTTGGCAGTGTGTTGGCATAGCACTTTGATCATTTTCCTAGCAATTTATCAAGGTTATCAGGAAGCATAACTCTTTGTATGGTTACGAGAACACCTTGTAGACTTAATGTTCATGTTTCTCATTTTTCTACCTATTTTGGGAGCTCACCTAGTGAAAAATGATCCTCACTAGTTGTAGCGTTGAAAAATGTCACCATTGACATTTTTACACATGTTTGGAACCTTGTGAATTAATGAACCAAATTTATGACTTAATTTTGGGGATATTTAATGTTAAAATGAACTTAAGGTCACCTTCATCTAGTGTTGTAATGTGTTTTACACATTCACATTAGGTCTTGGGCCATTTTTAAGCTAAATAAACCTAAATTGTCATTGATTTAATGTTGTAAAGTGTATTCATTTACACCTTCACATTAAATTTAGGGCCCTTGGATCTAATGTTGCCTTAATCTAGTGTTGTAATGTGTTGTACACATTCACATTGGATTTTTGGCCCTTTTAAGCTAAATAAACCTAATTGTGGCCTTAATTTAATGTTGTAAAGTATATTTATTTATACTTTCATATTGACTATTGAGCCATCTTACATTTATGACCTTAATATCATCATTAATAGGCCCCTGAGACCCTATATCGTGCATCTTGAGGTATATTTTAACCAAAATCCTGACATAGACATCAAATAAAATTAATTTCTTAACACCTCAACACTTTTTCCACCTAAAAGGGCCCTATGGGACCCATACGCCACCCTGGGTGTATGAGTCCACCTAGGTGGGACCTATTGATGGGTGTCTTTGCACTTTCTCAACATAGGAAACAAACAAGTGTACTATCTCTCTTGAAAGACAACTTCCTACAAGCAAGTTGCAGAAAATTCTCCCAAGGTCTCTCGGGTGTTAGGTCATGACTTACAAAAATAGCTTAGTTGATTAATGTGATTTACTGGTAATCCCAAAGGGCATGGAAAATTTACTAAGTTGGGAGGGAATTGGATCTTCAAATAGAGTTTGTAAAATTGTGAAAGTGAGGCGAAATTGCTGCAAGTTCAAAATAGCAACCTAAAAATCCATGTTCAACATTAGATTTGGCTCTACAATGATGTTGGAACTTTACCTTAACTTATATTTCAAAGAAAATTCAAAAGGGAAAAGAGATAGAAGAATTCCTAGACCTGCAACTAATGATGACCAGTGACAATGGAGAATGCTACAGTGGACAACCTTCCTAAAACTAAATTCCACTTAACCAAAACATCCAACAGTCTCATGAAACTAGTGCTATCTTCTAAGGTCTACAAATTTTTAGCTATCTATTCACCATAAAGCATGAACAATAGATGAATTTTGGCTATAGCAATAAGTTAATGTTTAGACTAGCTTTACACTGCTTTTCATCATCAATAAATAGCAAAAAACATGAACATAGGAGGCATCAACACCATAACATTCTTCACTACCAATGCACAACATGAACTAAATACTAAACGTAACTTGAAATACTTAGAACAACAAACTAAATCTATTAACTTTGAGGAGATGAATCATGCAACATGTGAGAAACACAAGAATCCACCAAAATAATGTAATTCTATTGAAATTTCTGCAACATGTCTTTACACAACAACTCAACTCTCTCTTTGAAAATGAGAGGAGACCCCTATTTATAGTTTTCCAAAAGTTAAATGAATGGCCAGGATTTAATTTCATTGTGTGGCCAAGATTCATTTTACATTAGGGTTTCACCAACCCCCAAAATATATCATTATAAAATAAAATTTTGTATTATTCTTATTTTGTCCTCTAGTGGCTCTAACACTATAGCAATTTTTTCTTCTAGTGACTACCTTCTTTTTCTAGCTATACTGTCAGAAACATGTCATCAATTATTGGTTTTCCTTCATTATTTTGAAGGGTGGCATACTCCCTAAATTTTCTAATTAATGTATGGAGATTGTCCCATTCCATGATGTCTGATTGGAGGACTTCAAAGGTCAGCCTTTTGTTTGTGATCTATTCCCAATGCTTGGTGCATCTTGGCATGGTCCTAATTACTTACTCAAACTGAGTGAATGCCCTCACATTGAAGTCCATAAAATCTATCATTAGTGCATCTACAGTCTCTTGTTCCATCTTCTTAAGGAAGAATGACTTGATTTTCTCTAGATCTAGCTCTAGGGCGGGCATATCATAATCAGTCATCATCTTGAGGTAGTCCTCACTATCTATTATGTGCTCTACAATCCATTCGAGGTCTAGCTCAACCTCATGAAGAACCCTTTCCAAGACCTCCCTTCGGTGATCTAAGCCCATTTACCAAGTTTCCACCAACCATTGATCATCTTTGACAAGGGCCAACTCCTTTTCCCATGTCTTTTCAGGCATCTTTAGAATGGCCTCGAGCTTAGGATATGTGATCCTATTCAACTCGGTGAACTCGTGACATGTCTTCTCTATAGCCTCTAGCTTCTTTATCAAATATTAGAATTTATCGGACATTCGAGTAGCATGATGGATTCCCATGTCGTCATTATAGATCACCCATTGGAACCAATCTGTGGTGGCCTTGGTCCAATTTTTCATTTTCTCCATTCTACTCAGTTGTTCTTGGGAGAGAAGAGGGGGTGCAGATGATGTTGTCAAAGCTTCCTCTTCCAAGGATTTCCATTGCTAGATCTAGGCAATGAGATCTGCCACTTATGCCTTTATTTCTTCCTTAGAAGACTGATCCTTGTTCATTTGCTGCATAATTATCGCTCCTGACCCCTGTAACTCATCAATTTTTTTCTCTCTAGTTGTCAAGCCCAAGTTGATGGTTGAGAAATTGTAGCCAACTCCTTCAAATTTATCTCGCACAAGGGTAGCAATCTATATTGTTCTAGATCCAAAGGCGTCAACTGTGATGTGTGAATGGACCCTAGGCTTCTTTTCCTTCTTTGGCTTTGTCTAGGCTCTTGCCAGTATCACTTCGAGCCTAGCCTTTGGATCGACTACTGTAGGGAATTTCTTTTGTAGTTGCCTCTCTAACTAGTTGAGCACTTGAGTTTCCCCTTTTGGTGATTCATGATCACCTTTATCTCTTTGTTCATCCTAGTTTTGTTTCTCTTCATGGCTCGATGCTTCTTGATCTATTCTTTCTTCTTCATTGAAGTCCTCAATATGTATAGCCCTTTACTTATCTGACTTAGCGATGGCTATGTTTTCTTTAGTAACACCTTCTTTCTGAGGTTTTTCCTCTTCTGGATGTTTGAGTTCAATATGATGCTTAGGCTCGGGGCTCTTCTTTGGTGCATCTTCCCTTTCTTTATCCTCTTCTTTCTATTCCTCTACCTTTTCAAGAGGCACTTTTTCTTCTCAAATGGGGCCCTTATCTTATCCAGTTAGAGGAGGCTCCTTGAGTATCTCCACATTGACTTCAATATCAATTTTTTCTTCAAAGAACTCCCTCTCAGAGTCATCCTTTTCTTGTACATCCTTGAGGTGTTGTGACAGCTCCTCTTCAAGCTCTTCATCTGAGGTTTCTATGATATATTTGGCGTTGAGAGACTTAGTATCTTCCTTTGACGAGTGTTATTTTTCCTCATTGGATGCCACCTTATCCAAGTTTATGTTTACTCCATCCTATGGATGTTTAAAATAATCATCTTTAAAAGGGTCTTTAGGCTCCTCAACTATTCCTTTGGTAGCCTCTGGTGTTTCTCCATTTCTTTAGATATCTGCATGGTAGCCCCCATTTTTAGTGGCTCTGTAGGTGGTGGAGGAATAGGTAGGGCAACGACAATCTAGGCCATCAAATCTTGAATGATAGGATTCATAATCACCCCAGAGATTTCAACAAGTATTCCCTACATGTATTTTGTGAAAGCTTCTGGTAGCGTGAGAGGTGGCATAGTGGCAGTGGCTACTACAAGCATTGGGGCAGAGAGAGTGGGCAATGGAGGAGGTAGTGAGGCAGATGACAACAAGGATGCCATGGCTGAGGAGGAATCCAACACCATTATTGGGGTTGTTGGAAAAGTAGAAGCGAGGTGTACTCAGATGTCCATGGTGGGTGGAGAGGAAATAGGCAGTGCCTGAGATGTGAGAGGTGTGGGAGTGGCAACAATAGTAGTGGCAGGAGTAGAGGTGGTAGATGGTGATTGCAATCACTCAGCTTCTTCTTCTCCCTCACATTGTGGATCCTCCTCAGTTGTTGTCATTTCACTCACAAACCCCCCTAATTTCTTTGCTCTCTTCGATGATTCTCCCTTTGCATCATGTCGTGTATATACCTTGTGCTTAGGATGGTGCTTGGGAGCATCCTTCCTTTTCTTTGATCTCGTTGTTAGAGGGGACTTAAAGTCCTCCTCGGTTGGGGTAGCAACTTCTCCACTATTGATTTCACTCTTGAGCTCATCTTCGAGCTCATTATACATCAACATGGCTCCTTTCACTTTAAGCTAGGAAATTTGGGCATCTACCCATTTCCTAGTCCTGTTCTCAACTAGCCACATTACTATATTAAGGTCATTGACCTCTTCTTCATCCCATTCTATTAGTGGCAGTGGTAAGTCGGCCATGACATTGAATCTTTCATCAATAATGGTGTCCTCCTCTTCTACAATTTGATTGGGCACAAGGAACAAGTTTATTGACCCTACAAATGAGGTCGTCATTCGCATGTAATGCCTCATTCACACTTCCTTTTCATCTTGGAAATCAGCCTAGAAGTCTTCGATGTGGTGCCAATGAGCATATTGCTTACCAACCAACTTCTCTAGTTTGCCATACAGGTCCATTCTTGCTCGGGCTATATGGAGGTCTAGATTGTTCTCCACTATCTCCTTCTCTGAATATTATTTGCATTGGGCAATGGGGATGACATACATTCCTTGCCCAAAGGTTAGGGGATATGGGATACCTTCTCTATTTTTTTCACTTAGTAGGGCATGGGAATTCTTTAATTATCTAGAGACCTCCAATAGGATCATTCATTCATTGGGGTATCATGGTAGTTTGTAGGGCCTTTTAGAGAACCCTTCTATTCTAATGTATGTAAACTTTGGGAACTATATAAATAGATACCAAAACCTCTGGATGAATGCTCTAGAACTGTATGAGACTCTTCTCTCAAAGTCTCCCCCAAGGAGTCTAATGATGTTCTCAATGAAGGCATCATTTACCCTCTGGTATTCTTTCTTGAAATTTCTATATTGTATTCGGGGGTAGCGGTCATATACTTTAAGTTCTCCTCTCTCTAGATTCAAATTATTTGCAACAAAAACACCCTTGTATGGGAATGGTTCTATGAGGAGGTACACCAAGTAGGAGGTCATGTAAAACTAGGATATTTATTTCACAACCATAAGTTGGTTGTGCATGTTCTCACTAATGATTTTGGCCCAATGGAACTTTTTTTACAATGGATGATCTCCCCGATGAAGTAGAACATCCATTCCTGAAAGAAAGCAATAGTAGCAAAGCCCATCACTCTTCTTAGCAGGGTAACCAAGTCATGGTACTCATAGAAATCACTTCTAAAAAATTATTGCAGAACCTTAGCAACACTACCCCTCTTTTCCTTCAACCAATACTAGTTGATTAGTATCTTGCATCCTAAAGGGCCCGCCTTCCACATATTTTTGCAATATCCCTTCTATATTTCCACCATGACATCAAATGTAGGAATATGGAACATTTGTCCTATGGATCAGGTAGACAAATCTGCCAACACCCTACCATCGTGATCAATAATATTTATGTTGCTATGGTAGCATTCCCTGCATACTATGACTAACTCTGAAGCAACAAGCACATGTGTAAATTCAATTGCCTTGGTGAGGCCACTCTTTCTAATTTTTCATGTATTTTAAGTTGTAGGGTTGATCATGGCCCTTCATCGAAACTCATCTATATCTACATGCCCAAGGTTGGTTTCTTCCACTAAATCCTAGGTGGAGGTGATTTTGGAAGTTCACTCAACCCCATAGAATTGGTACTTCATTTGATCTTTCTCCTCTTTCCCTCTTAATACTTTTGCAGGCTTCTTTCCTTTCTCTTTCTCGGCAGGCTTCCCTGATGGTCCCACAAAAAATTCCATAAATATTGCATACAAAGATGCAGTAAGTATATTCACATAAAAATCAATGCAGCGTCAGTCAAATCCTATAAAACAAGGGTTAGATCTGACAATTCATCTTCAAAAGATCATAAAATCCATTATCATTCATCATTTAAGGCTCGTTTGGATAAATTACAGGAATATAGGCCTAAGGATGCAATTTTCTTTGGGTTGGGATATGTCTAGAGTAGTTAGGAGTAAGACAACACCGAGGTCATGGCAGCCCACAAATAGTCGCCTACCCTCAAAATTTGACATCAGAGATTTGTTGATTGAGGTTTTTAGCAAGGCATTCAGCACATGGGGAAATCAATTTTAAAGTCTTTGGAGGCATCTAATTGATCATCTTGCTTGTGCAGGTTCGAGGAGTGTGGAGGCAAGAGGTTTCATGGACATTTTCAGCTCTTCCGTTGAGAAATGGTGAGCAAGAGGTGGAAACGCGCATGAGGAGTTTTGAAATGCAGGACCCACAATAGGTTAGGATGGCGTAGGCTAACTCCCTATGGGTTTGGTCATTTGACACATGCAGGCAGGAATTGGTGGAAAGATGTTGTCTAAAGACCTTTTAAGGATGTCGGTGATGAGATGACAGTCCACAAGTAATGGTCTGCATAGGTGGTTCTGCCAAACACCTTAACTTGACCATTTTCCCCATCTCAAGTAGCGTTCTGCACAGGCGGTTCCACCAAACAACTTAACTTGGCCATTTTCCTTAAAGGAACTCAAACAACATCAGGGGATGTAGGGCCTACACAATAGGCAAACGAGAGGGCTTAGCCATTAGCAAATAGCAATCGAGCAATGGTCAGCCACAGATGGCATCCCAAAGAAAGACCGGCATGATGTCGGACTTAGCATTTTATTGGAGTCTTGAAGGTAATCGGTCTAGGTGGAGTCTACAATGTAGGTGAATGGGGTTTCTTGGCTATTTAGAGTAGTGGTGATGGCAGGGAGGTTCATAGATGAACTCCCATAGATATTTTCCTACACAAGGGTCTAGGCTTAGCATTTTCTATTTAGAAACTTAAGATGGTGCAGAGGGTTGTGGGTTCCATAAGGTGGAAGGGGACAATGACTTAGCTTCTCATGAGAGGCGTTAAGGCGGCGACAAAGAGTAGACGGTAGTCTGCACTAATCGAAGACTTGGCTAAGGACTGGCTCATGTAAGTGGTGAATGACCGACAGGGCAACGAGATCTGCAATGCAGAGAGCAGCCTTGCCTTTGCTATTAGTGAGTGGCATTCAAAATAATAGCGAAGAGTAGTCGGTGGCCTGCAAGCGTCTATCTATAGGGAATGGCCTACATGGATGACTTAGCACATTTTGGATTTGACAAAGGTGATTCAAGTGGGGCTCGCAATGTAGGGTTTGGGTAAAGGATAGTCATTTGAGAAATGACAGGAAGATAGGGGCCACTCGCACGTGGCGGCCTGCATTAGCGGACCCACAAGGGTTTTGAGGCATGGTTTTTTTTGCTAATCATTCTAACACTTGATTTTGACTGGGACAACAATGAAGTAGTGGTCGCTTGCATGCGGTAACCCATAAAGGTAGACCCGCAAGGGCTTAGGACTTAGGTTTTTTCTTTAAGTGTTTTACCATTTTAGGTTCTTGCTCAGGCGGCGATGACTAGGGGCTTGTGGGCTGCAAAGGGAGAAATGCTTTGTGAAGAACAACTCTAAAGGGGTAAAGTCCCACATGGTTCTAAAGGACATCATTTGAGTATTTTTTGAAGGACTTTCAAATGGGTGTGCACGAAATTCGATGGTTGAAGGGATATCGAAAGGAGTTCTGAAGTTTCCTTGCATAATTCTCAATTAATTTAAAAGAACCTCATTCATAAAGACGCATTTTAAAATGTGGGCAACAGAATGACCTAAAAGTCACTGTAGAAGCTTGATGTTGATATGGATTTTGGGTCAAGCAATTACAATGCAGGCACAGGAGGTTTAATTGCAGTCCACTCTGACAAATTCCAAATGGAAACAAGTGAAAATGATAGGTCGAGTAGGCCTATTTATAGGAAAAAGTTTGTTAATGACCCACATTGAATGTGTGTATAGCGGTCGACAGGGTAGGTGGGCACAAAGTTCAATGGGCCGACGATGGGAAAAATGGAATCTGCAAGGTGGAAAGAACTTGAGACCTCATCATTCAGGAGTGACGAAGAGGTGATGGCCAGGAAGGGTGTGAAACCTACCATGCGGGTGGATGTCCTGAGTCAGCCACCAATGAAACAACAAATAGAAGATAGCACCACACAAGGGGATGTCCACAACTGTGGACCTGCAAGAGCTTGGAGATTCTAGAGAAAAATGCAAAGGGAAGTCTACATGGGAACCTCCATAGGAGCTAAGGACTTAAAAAAAATTAGGGTGGTGAATTTTTGTCAATTGAGAATGATGACTTTAGGATCCTTGACCATCTTAAGCTCAAAATTAGGGGCACATAAAATGAGGAAAAGGAGAAAAGTGACCCGATGAAAGTGAAAGGAGAGAGGGTCCCCATTTTGAATGGGGTGTGTGTGCTATAGACATAAAAAATGGTGACTCTACTAGGAGAATGCTCTCAAGCATTCTAAGGGTAAAGATTAATTCAGAACCTAGAATCTCTGGTTTCGTAGACTAGAAGTTAGTTTCCATGAGTGAACTAAAAACTCAAATTAGAAGGACAAGATCCTTAGTTGAATCAAGTCACGGGAATATCATAGAAGTGCATGTAGAGTGAGTTCATTTCCTTTCCTTAGAGACTAGAAAAGATAGTAGTTAGTTAGTCAAGGCAAGCTATGCAAGTTGTCTAACCCCAAAAGTAACCTAGACATTGCTCTGCTATCAATCAAGTGTATATTGCCCCAACAGAGTTGTCGCTATGATCCCATGAACATTACTATATCACTAGCTAGGAGTCCATAGCCCCAATAGAGTTGCTTGTACACCCACAAAGTTGCTTGTTTTAACACTTTATTTCATTTCTTTTCTTTCCTTTTTTGAAGATTCACTTTTGGTACTCCTTTCTTTTTTTGCTCAACTATGTAAGCATTGAAGCTTACTATGGGTTTGGAATCACAATTGTCATTGGAGTAGACTTAGGATTTTTCACTTGCGCAACCCTCATAATAGCTATTGTACAACTCATCAAAAAAATTAAAATGTGATTTTGTGCATGATCTAAGATAAATGTAAAAATATTCAATCAAGGGTTCTATCCTAGGTCAAGCCAGATTTCAAATAAGGAAACCCGCTTCACGGGAAGAACCAAAATTTTTTTATTACGAATGAAGATTTAGTGAGAGAAAACATAGGAGTGAACAAAAAGGTAGGCCATCATATATACTAAGCACAACCATCACATCAAGAATTAAGGAACACCCTCGACAAAAAAAAAGCCAGGAAAGTAGGAAAAATTGAGACAACAGAGAAAGCGCAATAGCAAGGCAAAATAACCTAAGATAACCTATATACAACTATATACAAAGGATGAGCTAAAGCAACTTAGGTAGGGAAGTAATGCTTGATATATTTCCCATTGATAGGCAACGTGACATCCTCTCCAGTGAGTGTCTCGAGGTGAAAGGAATTATCTCCTAAAATTTTTGATATCTAAAAGGGGCCAAGCTAGAGCTTGTCAAATTTTTCATGTCCCCCTTTCTTTTCATGGGCTTTGTCCCAACATAGGATGATATCAACAATCTAAAGGGCCTTTACTTTGGCTTGAAAATCGAACCATCTTTTGACTATTCCCTAATTTTTGGAAAAAATTTCAATTGCTCTATCACAAACTTCCTCTAAATACAACAATTCAGCTAGATAGGCCTCTTGTCAATCTCCCTCCTCATAGTATGTGTTGAGAAACTAGAGGGTGGGGATCTTGAGGTGAATGATAAAAACGGGCTCTAATCCATAGACGAGATGAAATGGGGAATCACCTAGAGCAACCTTATGGTGTGTACAATTTTCCCAAAGGGAAAAACACAACTGGGTGTGCCAATCTTTGGGGTTTCTATCGAGCAACTTCTTGATCACAGTTATCAGATTTTTGTTCGTTGACTCAACTAGGCTATTTCCCCGAGGGTAATAGTTGGAAAAAAATTTAAGCATAATCTCCTAATCAAAGGCCCAACTAGAAAACTTAAGCGAGGAAAAGGTGGGGCCATTGTCACATATGAGGGCATATGGGCAACCGAAGCAATTTAAGATAAAACTTTCTAGAAAATTAATAACAACTTCAATAGTGCATTGTCTACATGCTATTTCTTCTGTCCATCTAATATAATAAAAAAAAGTGGTTAGAATGTACCTATGGCCGGAAGAGGATGGTGGGCTTACTATACTAATGAAGTCGAGTCCCCATTGAGCGAATGACCTTACCTCTAGGACTCATTGCAGCAGGACACTAGCATTTCTTTCTGAGGTAGTAGCAATCTGACAAGTGTGACGAGTCCTAACATGGTTGTGTGCATCCTTAAATACTAGCAGCTAGTAGTACCCAACCCACAAAATTTGGTAAGTGGTCGAGGGTTGGATCCATGGCTAGTGCCAAATTTGTCATGAAAATCCTTGAGAACTCTGGTTGCTTCCTCTTTTCCCAGGCATCTAAGATAGATTTCGTCATGATTTCTCATGTATAATATGGATCCTTGTGACATGTAGCTATTGCTATTTAGTCTTAGGGCATGCTTTTGTACTCCTTGCAACTAAGAAGGGCACTTTTTTTTCAACAGATAGTAGACAATATCATCATACCACTCTCTAGGAGAAACATCTTCCAGTTGATACTACTTCACAGTGAGCTCGAGTCCCACTTCAGCTATTGCTCGAGTGAGGGCCTACCCTCAGACTAATTTCATGGGTTGAATTTCCATGTCATATTCCTATAATAAAGTGACCCATTTTTCTCTCCTTTCTCCCAAATCATTTTGCATTAGCAGGGTCTTGACTATTCGATCAAGCACAATTGCAAACACCTTATTCCTTAAGATATAATGCTAGAATTTCTTAACTCCTCTAACTAGACCGTATGTTTTCTTTTCAACATTGTGGTACCTTAGCTCTGCATCTTTCAGTGGAGCACTCATGGAGGAAATAAGTTGTTCACTTCCTTCATCATCCTTTTTGGTTAGTATGCTAACACAAGAGTGATCTGAAGCAAATGAATAGATATAAAATGGCTTAAGGTAGTCTGAGCTAACCAGTATTGGTGCATCAACAATTGCTTTCTTGATTTCTTCAAAATCCTACTTGGCTTCTGGTGTCCATTCAACATTGATGTCTTGCTTCAACATAACATTTAGTAGATTGACGAATTCAACAAATCCTCTTATGAACTTTCTGAAAAAGTTGATCTTTCCAAAGAAATATTTTAGTTCCTTCTCATAGCTTGGAAGTTGAATTTTTAGAATAGCTTGGATGCATTCAAGATCTATTGAGATTCCCTTCTCTGAGATCACATGCTCGAGTATCTTTCCTTCCGTAACTCTAAAGATGCACTTCTTTAGATTCAAATAAATTATGAACTCTCTGCATTTCTAGAAGACCTCCTGTAAATCAAAAGTGTGATCCCCTCCTTTCTTTGAAAACACGGTAAGATCATCTATATATATGATTATGCATTTTCCAATTAGGTCCTTGAAGGTGATATCCATGACATGTTGGAAGGTTGCACTGGTGTTGATTAGTCCAAGTGACATTCTTCTGTATGCAAAGGTTCCCCATTTTGTAGTAAAATTTGTTTTGTGTCTGACTTAATATTGTACCATCACCTAATTGTATCTTGAATATCCATCCAAAAAGGACATCATCTAGGACCCAGTGACTATTTGCAGCACTTCATCTAGTGAGGGCACTGGATAGTTTTCCTTTTCTGAGGCTCTATTCAAGTTTCAAAAGTCTATGCACAATCTGATTTCTCCATTCTTCTTCTTGACCAATACCAGATTTTCCACCCACATGCAGTGTCTGACTAGGAAGATGATCCTTGCTAACAGTAGCTTCTAAACTTCTTTGTAGATGATGGGCTCTAGCAAGGCATTGATTGGGTGTTGACGCTACCTAAAAGGTCTCACATCTAGCTTGAGAGGGATGGTGTGAGTGATGATTGAGATATCATATGTATTCAAGTCTTCGTAACTCCAAGCAACCACATCATGGTACGTGTGCAGGGCATCAATGATCCCTTTAATTTCTTCTGGTGTGCACACTTTTCCAATGAACATGTTCTTGACTTCTTTAGTTGTTCCTAGGTTATGAGCATCGCACTGGTTGTCAATGGAATCCTTCTTTGTTTTCTAATCTTGATCTCTTATCTGATCCAAATCAAATATATGTTCAAGGTAAACCATTCCTTGTGGTATTGTGTTTGTCTTGAGGTTAATGACTCCCTCTGTGTCTAATTCAACATTCTTTAGGCTCTACCTCGTCACTGATTTGTGTTGCAAACACATCGGAGCTTGTCATGAAATCTAGGATATGCTTGTCATCATTGAATACTTGGAAGTTGGTGACATTATCTGGCACTGATAGTGTGGAAGTAAGCTCAACAATGAACCTTTTCAATCTGGCTAAGGAAAGGGGCTAGAGGGTACTAGCTTCCTGGGCTAAGGCATCAGTAGTATGATTCTTGGAACAAGGGATCAACTGAATGTTAAACACCTCTAGTCCTTCTATAAGATCCCATATCCTATGCCTACAATTTGCTAGTCTTCTATCGTGGCAAGAATACAAATTCCTAACTTTCTTTACTACCAACTCTGAATCACCAAAGACTTGCAACATCCTAACCATTTTTCTTAGTGCTATCAAAAGCCCATGAAATAATGCTTCACACTCTACTACATTATTTGTGCAATAAAATTGGAGCCTATGAGTAGCAAAGTATGTCTTACCTGTGTGGTTAATAAGCTCAAAACCAGCTCCCACTCCTTGCTTGGATTTTGATCCATCAAAGCGCAGTGTCCAAAACTTGGAGGCCTCTTTGACTTTACAGCTAGTGGAACATGCTTCCTCTCTTGGAATTTTATTTGCTTTGGTAGTTTTAAGTCTCTATGTGGATTCTACATTGCTTTGGTTTGGTTGTGTTTTTTGGAGTTCCCCCTTTGGGGTGGTTTTCTCTCTAATGTGCTCAACTATTGTTCGACACAGACAACATTCAAATTTTGAGTGGGCAACATTATGTACCCTACACCAACTAAGTAATAGGAGCTCCTAAAAATCATTTCTTACTCCCAGGCTAAGTTGATCATGCACACATTTCTACATAAAGTCTTAGAATCCATCCAACAATCCCAGATTACCATCCTCATAGGATTCTTCATCGTCTAATTAAATCAACATCTTTGTACTCTGAGGTGCACAGGTTAGGTTGGTAGGAGGACTACACAACACAAGAAGGACCTCTTTGGCCACTTCCTCTTACTGGAATTTTTTTTCATCTTGATATACCATAGGACAATAGTTGCCTAGTTTTGTTTCAGCAAACAACACCTCATTCATGTTGTTATATTTCATGATCGTGAACTTCATGCGAGGCTCCTGATCAATACGAATATGGTTTGGTAACCCTTTCCATGGCATCCATAGGTTAGAAAAGTCAGTTGTAGCATATCAGTTCAGTGCCCGAGTGAAATCTCTCCATAGTATTATGTCGTATGTGTCAGGAATATCTACAACTTGAATGTTGATGACCTATTGTACCCTTGGATTAGTAGCAATATTCATAGGTATCCCATTGATTTCTCTAACTATGTTCACTTCTGTCTTGTCCAACTGGGTCACCTTCTCTCGGGAGGGAGTTGGAACTATTCCCAAAGCTTTGCATACTACCAAAGGCATAACATTGGCTGATGCTCTTGAATCAAGCAGGCAATTGTGCCGGTTCTTTCCAAATATTTTGATGATGGTCAAGAAGGGAGGATTCTCCAACTTTCCCTAGAATAGCCCTATAGATACATCAACCTGAGCTACTTGGGCTTTGTCTTTGTCATTGATTTTGTCTCAAGTTTGTGCTTGATTTTGCTCCTTAGCTGTTTGCTTGCTTGTTTGTTGATTTGAAGGTTGATCCACTTTCTTCCCTAAGATTTCCTTGATTGCAGGCTCATTTTGTGTCATCAAAAAGAGACCCTTTTGGTGGGTACTTCTTGAGTTGTCTTGGGATTAGTAGTCCTATTAAGCATCCTAAAGAAAGCATTTCTAACTACTGGGACCCTAAGCAACTCGATGGCTAATAGGCTTAGTTTTAATTTCTTAAATTCTTTAGCCACATATTCACCCATTTTCTCTATTTCTACTTTAAAAGATCTATCTGGAGTGCAGCTAGTAGGCTAGTTTTGGGTTTGGTTTTTTTTCCTATTCTTATTGAAGTACTAGGTGGGCACATAGGGGTAGCCTAGATTATTATTGGAATTTGGGTCAGGCTGAGTGTTGAAATTATTAGGCAAGGTAGAGGTCATAAAAGTACCACCTACTTGCCTATTCCTCAAGTTATAAGGGGTTTCCCTTTGATGGAACATTTGGACCTCATCCTCATGTGACTCTTCCTCATCTATGGGACCATTATCTACTGAATCAAAAAGATGAGATAAAGGGCTTTCATTACTTACCTCTTTTTCTTCTTTGTCCTTTGAGGTAGCAGTCTTCTTCTAAGGTACATTTCTCTCGCTTCATGGGAAATGAGCTTGATTGACCACTAACACCAAGGACTCATATGGTTTAGATGGAACTATGTCTCTACACCCCACACCATCAACTACATTCTGAAATTCCACTTGGAAAATGCCTACTTCTATTTAGAACTCCGAACAATCCAATTTAGAATGCCTATTTGTCTTGTGAATGTGGCACCATTTGGATAAGGCTGCCTCTACCAAGTACACTCCACTTGTCATTTTGTTAGCATTGGAAGGCTAGTCCTAGGGTGTGGGGACACCTTCATTGTTTGGCCTTGTGCTCCATGTCTGGTTCTATATTTGTGTAGGTCTTCTCAAACTTTGATTTGAATTCTGACCTCTCTCATAATTTTGTCCAGAAGAGGCACCCACATCATGGTTGTCATGATCATCTTGATTGATACTAGCATGGATGCTTCTTTGGGAGGCTTACGATTGGTTATTTTGATTCCTTAAGTGTGTCATTTTAATAGACAACTTCTTTACCAACTTTGTCAGCTCATCTATCTGATCCTTCTATGTGTTGTTTAGTTGCAATGCTTGATTCTGGAGGAAGACTGGTTGTACTATGGGTTGGTTCTACTGGGTGTGTGGGAACTCGAATCCTTGTAGGTATGTAGGAACTTGGGGCTACTGGGGGTAAGTTTGTTGTTGCTATGGTTGCAAATAATAAGGCACGAGAGATGCCTGATTCAATGGTTGCCTTGGATGAGGCACTATCGGCAACTAAGAAACTTGATTCATGATTGGTGTTTGATGTTCCAAGGAATGGGTAAGTCCTTGGATCTATGCTAGATGGGAAACTATCCCCAAGGATGGCAACGGATCTGCAATGTACTGTCCCAAATTGGTGCTTGTTGTGACTTCCTCTGCATAGGCATCCACTATCCTAGCAAGTGGTGAGCACATTCTCTTCACCAGTGCGGAAGTGAGATTATCCAAGGCTGCATAGTAAACCAATCAAGCAGAGGGATCATCAACTATGTAGGGTGGCTACAACTTCATATAAGCTCAATGGAAATAGTCATTAAAAGAGTTGATTGGTTTATTAAGTTCCCTTCAAACAGACATGAACTACTGATACAACTTGGAAGGGTTGACCGGGATCTTAAATTTCCATAAGGCGTTCTTTAATTGATCCCAAGTGGTGATGGATCCAGTCAGTAGGTGGATGTACTAGTAAAAGGCCTCTTCCCCCAAAGAGTAAGGAAAGAGCCTACAAGCCACATCTTCATGATCTATTTGCATGTCCTTTAGAGTTGTTTGAAAGATCTTAATATGTTCTTTTGCCATCCTCTATGGGTCACAATGATGGAACTTGTTCAAAAGCCTTATGGATTCTTTGGCATATCATGGTAATCATTGAAGGACATAGGAGATGGGATATTTCCTGGCCAAGCCATGATGGGAGGTGGAGGCTGCACTAGTAGTGCTACAATTACTTGGGGATACAAAAGAGCAGTAGTAATTGGAGCAACACCTTGGTTGTGAAGTGTTGGGATAGGGATAAATCCTTGGCTGTGGGAGGTGAAGAGGTGGAAGGTAGTTTGGGGTGGATGAGAAGAGGAAGGTGTTGTTGGAAGTGAAGGAGAGGAGAGGGGTGAATGGATGGAAGGAGGAGGTGAGGATGGACATGAAGTGGGCTGAGTGGATGGAGCTGAGGTGGATGCTTCCCCTTTCTCATCTCTCTTAGCCTTGGTAGGGGGTGGTAGTTCTTGAAATTTCCCTTTGTTTAGGGTAGATCTTAACACTCTTTGGAACATCTTAGGGGAGAAGGAACCAATTCGATCCAGCTTAGAAAAAAGAGGGGACCTCCTTCTAACACCAGTTCTGTTGATGGGTGTTTTTGCACTTTCTCAACATAGGCAGCACACAAGTGCACTACCTCTCTTGAAAGACGACTTCCTACAAGCAAGTTGCAAAAAATTCTCCCAAGGTCTCTTAGGTGTTAGCTCATGACTTGCAAAAATAGCTTAGTTGATTCATGTGATTTTTTGGTAATCACAAAGGGCATGTACAATTTACTAAGTTGGGAGGGAATTGGACCTTCAAATGGAGTTTTTGAAATTCTAAAACTAAGGTGCAATTGCTGCAAGTTCAAAATAGCAACCTAAAACTCCATGATTAACATTAGATTTGGCTTTACAATGATGTTGTAACTTTACCTTAACTTCTATTTCAAAGAAAAGTCAAAATGGAAAAGGGATAGAAGAGTTCCTACACCTGCAACTAATCATGAACAGTGACAATGAAGGATGCTACAGTGGACAACCTTCCTAAAACTAAGTTCCACTTAACCAAAACAACCAACAGTCTCATGAAACTAGTGTTATTTTCTAAGGTCTGTGAATTTTCAGCTATCCATTCACTATAAAGCATGAACAATAGATGAATTTTGGGTGCAACAATAAGTTAATGTTTAGACTAGCTTTACACTATTTTTAATCATCAATAAACAAAAAAAGCATGAAGATAGGAGGCATCAACACCATAACATTCTTCACTACCAATGCACAACATGAAGTAAATACTAAAAATAACCTGAAATACTTAAAATAGAAAACTAAAGCTATTAACTTTGAGGAGATGAATCATGCAACATGTGAGAAACACAAGAATCCACCAAAATAATGTAATTCTATTGAAATTTTTGCAGTGTATCTTTACACAACAACTCAACTCTCTCTTTGAAAATGAGAGGAAACCCCTATTTATAGTTTTCCAAAAGTAAAATGAATGGCCAAGATTTACTTTATTTTTTGGAAAAGATTCATTTTACATTAGGGTTTCACCAATCCCCAAAATATATAATTATAAAATAAAATTTTGTCTCATTCTTATTTTGTCCTCTGGTGACTCGACACTATAGCAATTTTGTCTTCTAGTGACTACCTTCTTTTTCCAACTATACTGTAAGAAAAGCACCATCAATTACTGGCTTTCCTTCTTTCTTTTGAAGGGTGGGATACTCGACAAATTTTCCAATTAATGTCTGGAGCTTGTCCCATTCCATGACGTCTGATTGCAAAACTTCAAAGGTCATCCTTTTGAATCTCTCTCTGATTTGTTCCCAATGCTTGGTGCTTCTTGGTGTGGTATTGATTACCTGCTCATACTGAGTGAATTCCCTCAGTGAAGTCCATAAAATCTGGCATTAGCACATCTATGGCCCCTTGTTCCATCTTCTTACTAAAGAACAACTTGATTTTCTCTAGATCCAACTCCAAGGTGGGCATATCCTAATCAGTCATCATCTTGAGGTAGTCCTCATTATATGTCATATGCTCTACAACCCATTTCAGGTCTAGCTTAGCCTCATACAATACCCTATCCAAGACTTTCCTTCAGCATTCTAATCCCATTTTCCAAGTTTCCACCAGCCAGTGATCATCTTTGACAAGGGACAACTCCTTTTCCCATGTCTTTTCAAGCATCTTTAGAATGGCCTCGAGCTTCAGATATGTGATCCTATACAACTCAATGAACCAATGACATGTCTTCTTTGTAGCCTCTAGCTACTTTTGCAAATCTCATAATTTATTAGAAATTTGAGCAACGTGATGGATGCCCATGTCGCCATTATAGATCACTTGTCGGAACCAATTTGTGGTGGCCTTGGTCTAATTTTTCATTTTCTCCATTCTACTGAGCTCTTCTTGGGAGAGAAGAGGGGGAATGGATGATGTTGTTGGAACTTCCTCTTCCAAGGACATCCATTGGTAGATATAGGCGATGATATCCTCCACTTGTGCCTTTAGTTCTTCCTTAGAAGACTGATCCTTTTTCATTTTCTACACAATTATTGCTACTGTCCCTTGTAACTCATCACTTTTCTTCTCTCTTATTGTCGAGCACAAGTTGATGGTTGAGATACTGTAACCAACTCCTTCACCTTTTTCTGGAATAGGGGTAGAAATATATATTGTTCTATATCTGGAGGCATCAATCGTGATGTGCAAATGGACCCTAGGCTTCTTTTCCTTCTTTGGTTTTATCTAGTCTCTTGCCAGTATCGCTTCGAGCCTAGCCTTTGGATTGACAACTACAGGGACTTACTTTTGTAGTAGCCTATCTAGCCTTTTTGGCACCTGAGTTTCCCCTTTTGGTGATTCATGATCACCTTCCTCTCTTTATTCATGTTGGGGTTGTTTCTCTTCATGGCCTGGGGCCTCCTAATTTGTTCTTTCTTCTTCATCAGAGTCTTTAATATGTATAGCCCTTTCCTTGTTTGACGCAGTGGTGACTATGTTTTCTTTAGTAACACCTTCTTTCTGAGGCACTTCCCCTTCTGGATGATCAAGCTCAATCTGATGCTCAGGCTCGAGGCTTTTCTTTGGTGCATCTTCCCTTTCTTTATCTTCTTCTTTCTCTTCTTCTTCCTTTTTAGGAGGTACTTTTTCTTCTCATATGGGGTCCTTAGATTGACCAATTAGTAGAGGCTCAATGAGTATCTCCATGTTGAATTCAGTATCAGGTTTTTCTTTAGAGAGCTGCCTCTCAGAGTCATCCTTTTCTCCTACATCCTTGAGGTGCTAGGACAACTCCTCTTCAAGCTCTTGATTTGAGGTTTCTATGATATATTTGGCATTGAGAGCCTCAGTATCTTCCTCTGAAGAGTGTGATTTTTCCTAATCAAATGCCACTTTATCCAAGTTTATGTTTACTCCACCCTATGGATGTTGAAAATAATCATCTTTAAAAGGGTCTTCAGGCTCCTCAACTATTCCTTTGGCAGCCTCCCTTTGGTGTTTCTCCATTTCTTTAGATATCTGCATGGTAGTGTCCATCTTCAGTAGCTTTGTAGGTGGCAGAGGAACAAGTAGGCCAGTGGCAATCTAGGCCATCAAAGTTTGAACAGTATAATTCATAATCACCCTAGAGATCTCAACAAGTATTCCTTGCATATATTTTGCAAAATTTTCTAGTAGGATGAGAGGTGGCATAGTGGCAATGGCTATTGTAGGCATTAGGGAAGAGAGAGTGGGAAATGGAGGAGGTAGCAAGGCAGACAATAGTGGGGATGTCACGGTTGAGGAGGAATCCAACACCATTATCAGATTTTTTGGTGAGTGGAAGAGAGGTGGACTAAGATGTCCACAAAGGGTGGAGAGGAAACATCTAGTGCCTGAGATGAGGGAGGTGGATGAGTGGAAATGGTATCAATAGCGATGGGAGAAGATGTGGTAGGTGGTGATTGTGGCCACTCAACTTCTTCTTCTCTATCACATTGTGAATCCTCCTCAATTGTTCATATTTCACTCACAAATCCCCCTGATTTCTTTGCTTTCTTCATGGATTCTCCCTATATAGCCTTTTATGTGTATACCTTGTGCTTAGGATGGTGCTTGAGAGCATCCTTCCTTTTCTTTGATCTTGTTGTTGGAGGGGATTTAGGGGCCTCCTCAGTTGGGAAGCAACTGCTCCACTATTAGTTTCACTCTCAAGCTCATCTTTGAGCTCGTCGTAGGTCAACACGACTCCTTGCACTTTAAGCTTGGAAATTTGGGCATCTACCCATTGCCTAGTCCTATTCTCAACTGGCCACATTACTATATCAAGGCCATTGAACTCTTCTGAACATCCTAGTCTATTAGTGGTAGTGGCAAGGCAGCCATGACATTGAATCTTTCATCAATAATGGTGTCCTCCTCTTCTACAATTTGATCAGGGACAGGGAACAAGTTTATTGACTACATAAATTGGGTCATCATTCACATGTAGTGCCTCATTCACACTTCCTTGTCATCTTGGAAATTGGACCAGAAGTCTTTGATGTGGGGCCAATGAGCATACTACTTCCCAACCAACTTCTTTAGTTTCCCATATAGGTCCATTCTTGCTCGGGCTGTATGGAGGTCTAGATTGAACTCCACTATCTCCTTTGAATATTTTGTGCACTAGACAACAAGGATGACATACATTCCTTACCCAAAGGTTGGGGGATATGGGATCCCTGCTCTATATTTTTCACTTAGTAGGGCATGGACATTCTACAATTTTTTGGAGACCTCCAATAGGATCATTCAGTCATTGTGGTATTGTGGTAGCTTGTAGGACCTTTTAGAGAACCCTTTTGTTCGAATGTATGTAAACTTTGGGAACTATATAAATAGATACCCAAACCTCTAGATGAATGCTCTAGTAGTGTGTGAGACTCTTCTCTCAAAGTCTCCCCCAAGGAGTCTAATGATGTGCCCAATGAACACAT
The DNA here is from genome assembly GCA_007258455.2 of Sequoia sempervirens. Classification (NCBI taxonomy): domain Eukaryota; kingdom Viridiplantae; phylum Streptophyta; class Pinopsida; order Cupressales; family Cupressaceae; genus Sequoia; species Sequoia sempervirens. The sequence goes on along the minus strand of VDFB02256326.1, from coordinate 169,687 downwards.
CGTTTACCCTCTAGTATTCTTTCTTGAAATTTCTATATTGCAGTTAGGGGTAGCCGTCATATACTTTAAGTTCTCCTCTCCTTGGATTTGAATAATTTACAAAAAAAAGAACCTTGTATGGGAATGGTTCTGCTAGGTTCTACACCAAGTAGGAGGTCATGTAAAACTAGGATATTTTCTTCACAGCCATAAGCTAGTTGTGCATGCTATTACTAATGATTTTGGCCCAGTGGAACTTTTTTTTTACCATAGATGATCTCCTCGATGAAGTAGAACATCCATTATTGAAAGAAAGCAGCAGTAGGGAGGCCCATAACTCTGCTTAGTAGGGTAACCAGGTCATGGTACTCATAGAAATTAATTCTAAATAATTCCTACGGAACCTTAGCAACACTACCCCTTTTTTCCTTCAACCAATGTTGGTTGATCAGTTTCTTACATCCTAGAGGGTCTGCCTTCCACATATTTTTGGAATATCCCTTCTTTTTTTCCTCCATGACATCAAATGTAGGAATATGGAATGTTTGGCCTATGGATCAAGTAGACAGGTCTACCAACACCCTGCCATGATGATCAATAATCTTTCTAATGCTATTGTAGAATTCCCTGCATACCATGACTAACTCCAAAGCAACAAGCGCAGGTGGAAAGCTATCTGCCTTGGCAAGGCCACTCTTTATGATTTTCCATGCATTTTTAGTTTTGGGGTTGATCATGGCCCTTCATCAAAACTCATCTATATCCACATGCCCAAGGATGGTGTCTGACACTGAATCTGAGGTGGAGGTGATTTTGGAATTGCACTCCACCCCATAGAATTGGTACTTCATTTGATATTTCTCCTCTTTCCCTCTCAGTACTTTTGAAGGATTTTTTCCTTTCTCTTTCTTGGCAGGCTTCCTCAATGGTCCCATAGAAGATTCCATAAATCTTGCATACAAAGATCCAGTAAGCATATTCACATAAAAATCAGGGAAGCGTCAGTCATTTAATCCTATAAAACGAGGGTTAGATTTGGAAATTCATCTTCAAAAGGTCATAAAATCCATTATCATTCATCATTCAAGGCTCGTTTGGATCAATTACAAGAATGTGGACCTAAGGACATGGGTTTCCCTAGGCTGGGAGCCGTCAAGAGCAATCAGGTGCAGGACAACACTGAGGTCATGGCGGCCTGTAGACAATTTCCTACGCTCAATATTTTGCATTAGAGACTTGTTGGTTGAGGTTTTCAGCAAGGCATTCAGCACATGGGGAAATCAGTTTTAAAGTATTTGTAGGCATCTGATTGGTCATCTTGCTTGTGTAGGTTCAAGGAGTGCAAATGCAAGAGGTTTCAAGGACGTTTGTAGCTCTGCCATTGAGAAATGGCAATCAAGAGGTAGAAACTCACATGAGGAGTTCCATAATGTGGGACCCATAGGAGGTCAAGACAGTGTGAGCTAACTCCCTCTGGCTTTGGTTGTTTGAGGCATGTGAGTAGGAACTAGCAGAAAGCTGTAGTGTAAAGGCATTTTAGGGACGAAAGTGATGAGACAATGGTCTGCAAGCAGTAGTCCACATAGGCAGGTCCATCAAACACCTTAACTTGGCTATCTTGCTTAAAGGAACTCAGATGACATCAGGGGATGTGGGGTTTTCACCATAGGTAGAAGAGAGGGCTCAGCCATTGGCAAAAAAAAACTAAGAAATGGTGGGCCGCAGAAGGAGGCCCACAAGGAAAGACCTGCATGGCGTTAGACTTAGCATTTTATTAGTCTTGAACGAAATTGGTCTAGATGGAGTCTGCAATGAAATCAGATGGGGTTCCTTGGCTATTTAGAGTAACGATGATGGCAGGGAGGTCTGTAGATAGACCCCATATATGTTTTCCCACACAACGGTTCATACTTAGCATTTTTTGTTTAGAAACTTAAGACAATGCAGAGAGTCACAGGGTCTACAAGGCGAAAGGGGGTAATGACTTAGCCTCTCATGAGATGTGTTAAGTGGTGGAAAAGAGAAAAAAATAATCCATACTAACCAGCCCGCAAGGAAGACTTGGGAAAGGATCAACTCATGTAAATGGTAAATGACTGATGGGGCAGTGGGATCTACAATACGGAGAGGATCCTTTGCTTCATCATTAGTGAGCAGCATTCAAAACAACGACAAAGTGTGGTTTATGGCCCGCAAGCATCGACCCATAGGGAATGGCCCACACAGATGACTTGAAACATTTTGGCATTCGACAGAGGTGATTCAAGTGAAGCCCGCAGTGTGGGGTTTGAGTAAAGGCTAGTCATTTGAGAAACGACAACAAGATAGAGGTCGCCCGCACGTGGTGACCTACATTAGTAGAGCTACAAGGGTTTCAAGGCTTGTTTTTTTTACTAATCATTCTAACACCTGGTTCTGACTAGGATAGCAACAAAGTAGTGGCAGCCAACATGCGGTAACCCACAAAGGTGGACCTACAAGGGCTCAAGACTTAGGTTTTTTATCTAAGTGCTTTATATTTTTGGGTTCTTGCTTAAGCAGTGGCAACTAGGGTCTTGCAGGCTGCAAAGAGAGAAATGCTCTGTGAAGAACAACTATAATGGGGTAAAGTCCTACATGGCTCTAAAGGATGTCATTTGAGTGTTTTTTGAAGGACTTTCAAATGGGTGTGTGTAGAATTTGATGGTTAAACAATTGTCGAAAGGAGTTATGAGGTTTCCTTGGAGAATTTCCAATTAATTTAAAAGAACCTCATTCATAAAGACACATTTTAAAATGTAGGCGATGGACTAACCTAGAAGTCGCACAGAGGATTGATATCGATCTATATTTTGGGTGAAGCAATTGCAATGCAAGATCAGTAGGTTTAATCGTCATCCACTCTGACAAATTCCAACTGGAAACAAGTGAAAATGATAGGTCAGGTGGGCCTATTTATAGGAAAATTTTCATTAATGACCCACATTGAATGCATGTATGATGGTCAATGGGGTAGCTAGGCATAATGTTCGATGGGTCAATGGAGGAAAAAGCGGAGTCCGCAAGGTGGAAAGACCTCAAGATCTTGCCATTCAAGAGTGATGGAGAGATGACAGCTAGGAAGGGTGTGGGACCCTCCATGCAGGTGGACATCTTGGGTCGGCCATTGATGAAACAACAAAGAGAAGACAACACCACGCAATGGGATGTCCGCAGTTGTAGACCCACAAAAGCTGAGGGACACGAGAGAAAAATTCAAAGGGAAGCCTATATGGGAACCTCTGCAAGAGCCAAGGACTTAAAAAAATTTAGGGTGGTAAATTTTGGTTGACTGAGGATGATGACTTTTGGGTCCCTAACCATCTTAAGCTCAAAATTAGGGGCACGTAAAATGAGGAAAAGGAAAAAAAGTGACCCATCGAAGGTGAAAGGACAGAGGGTCCCATTCTAAATGGGGCATGTGTGTTATAGGAACAACAAGACCCATATGCCAAGTGTGGCGTATGAGTCCCATTTGGCCCTTTTTTAGGGTTTTGAGCAAGAAATATAGGTTTTAAGTTCAAATTTCATGAATGTTGGCTAGTGGGATCTAATAAACCAGCTATTAGATGGATTTCCTATATAAATGAGGTCTCAAATCATTATTTACATAATCTTTCATGATATCAAGTCAAGAAATCAAGAGTTAAGCATTCCAAGACTTCACAAGATCATCAAGAGAGTTTACAAGATCACCTCTAAGGAATTCAAGGGAAAAATTATTCATCAACTATTGCAGCAATTCAAGATCCATCATCATGTCAATGTTATCAAGCATCAAGCATGATTGGTGAGCTAATGTTGTGATATGGCATTGAAGATCCATTTGCAAGCATTGTTTCATGTCCATGTTCAAGATCTAGATCTACATCCTTCATGGCCACTTCATGTTAGGTTGTTAATTTACAAGAAATCATTCAAGGTATCATTATTCATGTTTCATGTCCTTATTTCATTATCTCATCATTTGGTTTAATTACCTAAAAGGGGTTTGACCAAGGAAAACACCCATTTGCTAACAAATCAACAAGTTTTTTCCTCTCTACATGTGTGATTACAGATCTAGGTTTCTTGGAGCTTTAGGATCCCTTGGAGATTAGGTTACAAGCTTAGAGAAATTTTATGGAGTTTTCCCCTCATTTGCAAGGTTGTTATCTTCACAAAAAGTCATCTATAGGTCTGAAATCAAGGTTTTAGATCTGAAAACAAGGTGTGGTAGAGAGAGAAGAGATTGGAGAGTAGAATCAAACCTTAACCTTCAGAAAAAGCACACTTGGGGCTGATACACCACCTTGGTACTGGTATATGAGTCTCGCTCAGCCTTAAAATTAGCATTTCCAATCCTCATTCAAGCATCTATAGGTTTCCAGGTGCACACTTTTGATTTTATAGCTTTCTATTCTAATTTATATGTATTTCTAGGTCATTCATTCACATTTCATGCATCTCTAGGTTTAAACATTCCATCTTGCATTTCATTAGTCTTTCCAAGCCTGAGCTTTGTGGTGAACCCCTCTTTAGTTTATAATTAGACCCTAGGACAACCTTATTAAAAGATCTCCTTCTCTCATCTTAGCAATGGATAGAAATCTCTAGTGTTTGTCCTTGAATGAGAGAGTTTGAGTTTTGTTGTGCTATCTCCCAAGCATAGAATGCACACAAAATTCATCCTTTCATTTTGGTGAACCCGCATTTAGAGCATAATAATTCTGATTTGGAGTGCATCATCCTCTTATATCTTTCTTGCATTAACATTGCATTAGGGTTTACATTAGTTAATTGGCATTCTAGGGTTTCTAATTCTTGCATTAGTGAAAGTGCATATAGGTTGAATTTTTGCATCACAAATCATTGAAAATCATATAAAATTTGCATTTTCACTTCGTTTACAAATCATACAAACTAAAAAGCATAAAAATCACTTAAAATTTCTTGAAAATTGTGAAAAAATCCTAACTGGGACTCATACACCCTTCTGAGTGATTTAGTCCCAATCTATATTTTAAACTACCTTTTAAAACATCAAAAACCTCATTTCTATGCTTCCTAAGCTTGATCGTAACATACAGTATCAATCTAGAAAGTTTTAGTAAATTTTGTTTTATGTATCTAGGTTAAATCATCCATGTAGTGTAGTCATTCTTTTAAAAAAAAAATTTCAAAAATTCATTTTAGTAGTAAAAATCTTTGGATATTTGGGACATTTGTTTACATTTTCGAATAATTGCATAAATTAGATTGTTTACTTTTGCATATTAGCATGTTTCCTTTTAATAGATATGGTTTTGATATGATTAAGAATGGTTTGCATAAGTACAAAATCCCATCTTATGATTTCAATTTAGAGTACAACAATGAGGTCATTAAGAAACATGTTAATCACCCTTCTACTATCTTTCATAATTATGAGAACGTCTTAGAGAAAGCAAATCAAACCATTGACACAATCGTTAATCTTACATTTCCTATCTCAAACCCTACTATCTCTCCCATTTGTGAGGATGATATGATACAAGAAGATACAAGCATAGACAATCATGAAAGCCATAATCGTTCTTCTCCCGATACCTCTCCCACTAGTGACAAAAGTATCTTGGTGAAAGAAGATACAATCAATGAGAATCATGAGAGTCTTGATTGTCTCTCTCCTCCTTCCTCTTGGGAATATATTATGACACAAGAAGACAAGATCATAAACACATTTCTAAACATCACCTTGCCTAGTCTACACTCATCCCTTTCTTGTGAGAATATTTTAGTGAAAGACGATGATATCATAGAGAGCCATGACAATCAAATTTTTCCTTCTAATATCCCTCCTCAATGTGAAGAGGACAGGTTGGTATTAGAAGATGCACCTATTGAGATTCATGAGAATCTTGTTCCTCCCTTCCCTAATGGTCCTACCAATTGGAAAGATCTATTTGGTAAGCATGAAAATCACAGTTGTCCTTCTCTTGATGTCTCCCACGTACTTGTGATGAAGCTACTTTATAAAATCTAACCATGGAACATATTACAAGCTCTCCTACTGGGGTAGATAGTATGGCACAAGAGAATGAGAAATTAGAGAAAAAGGACAATCAAATTGAGCCTTCTCTTAATGTCCCCACTATTGATAAAGAAGATATTCTAACCTCCCTTACATGCGACGAAGTCATTTTAGAAGAACCAACCTTTGAATGTCATGAACATATAGCTTGTAGTGCAAGAAAATGATAACATTGACAATAGTGACATAGTTTCATTAGATGAAGATGATGAAGTAATATTAGAATCTCCTTCACTAAGGGAAGTTGATATTATTCAATCTCAACTCATCCTTTACCCACCTTCACACAAAACTCAAACTCAAAACAAACCTGAACTTATCCTTTACCCACCTAAAAATAATGTTTTGCAACAACTGAGTCATAATACCATTGCTCATACATATAACACTAGAAACAATCCACAACCAATACAAACAACTCCAACATCCCTCCCATTTCCTAATCCTATCTTACCTGGTCCTCCCTGTTTTCCTTCATAAAGTGGAAAGGAGTATGATATTGTTGAAAAACTTAAGAATACTCTGGCTAAAATATCATTATGGGACCTTATTCAAGCATCCCCTCATTATGGGACCTTATTCAAGCATCCCCTTAAAATTCAAATAATGGTGTCTTGTGAAGGTGTTGTGAAGTGTTGTAAAATATTTCTACACTTTTCTAGACTCTATTCATTACAATTCACCTAAAAATCACATTTTCATCACTTATCATGTCCTATTTTGAAGTGTTGTAAAGTCTTGTAACAAGATTTCATGCTTTTCTAGGCTTAATTTCACTATTTACACCTTTCTTATGCTTTATTTGACCTCTTTATGCCCTTATAAGGCTTAATTAAGTATATTTTTGAATATAAACCTGACAAATAACATTAAATGTGACTTAATTCCCAACACCCATTTTTTGGTCCAAGGTGGGACCCATTCACCATGGGTGGCGGATGAGTCCCTCTTGGCTCCATATTCAAAATATCTCAAATTTCCTTTTAGGCTTTTATTCAAAATTACTTGATGTTAGCCTGTGAAGAGGTATCATTAGGTTACTAAGGCACAAGAGTGTATAAATATGTGTTTTTCTCCTCATTTTACATCTCCTAACTCATTCAAGAAATCTTTTCATTCACTAAGCACTCGACTAGCATTTAAGCACTTTGCATCAATCAATCAAAGCATCAATCAAGTATCTTGGAGAAGCCATTGACATATATTCATATTTTGACCATTAAATATATGGTAAGTTTATGAAATTTTTATGGTATCTATTTATCATACTCTTTTCATTTTATTTCATTCTTTAGGGTTTGATTACCAAAGTGTGGTTTGACCAAGGAAAACCCCTATCCTTTAACCCTCAACCATTTTCCCCCTTTTGCATGTGTGTTTGCAGGCTTGTGTATGCAAATTTAATGAGCATTTAGGTATTGGAAAGTGGTCAACAAGGTGCTTCAAGTCAACTGTAACCTATTTCAAGCTTGGAGAAGACATTTTGTCCATTTTTTGTAGAATTAACTTCGTCAACCCAACAAGTAGATAACCTCAGATCTGGTGAGCTATAGAATTGGTTTCTGATTTCTCCTAATTTTGGGAGAGGACTAATTCACCATCAATGGAGAATGAATCCCACCTTAAGGCTGGAAATCTATATTTTGTCAAATTCCATATCCCAACACTTAGAAAATAGTTTTCAACAATTTTCACCAATAGTAGGACTGATTCACCATTAGTGGCGAATGAGTCCCACTGTTTATTTTCAGTGATTTCAAACAACATTCAAGACACTCTAGATTCTCCATTCTCTACCTAGGTGCACTCTAATTTAGCCTTCTTCTTTTTTGTTTTTCATTTGTTCATACTTTAGTTCATGTTTGCATATCATATTATGTTTTCCAACATTGCATAATTCTTAGGTTTTACATTCATAATCAGTTAATTATTTCATATAACTTCATTTAGATCATCTCATTTAGTCTAAATAACATCATACATTTCATAATTTGAGTGAACCTACCTATATTTTTTGTGGGGTTTATCTCTCTCCTTTTAGGTCAAACATCCTAAGAGTCCAAAAGTAGCCTATAAATCCCACAGCTCAAAAATCTATGGTTCATTTTGGTGAACCCACATACTGAGCACTTTCTCTTTCTAATTTCATTAACGTCGTGCATCCTAGGTTTCATTTGCATCAACATTCAATTAGGGTATTGTTTTTTTTTTGCATCTTAGGGTTTCTCAAATTGCATTAGTGAAAGACTCATTTAGACTTCATTTTTCCATATCATATCATTGAAAAACTAAAAATCTGCATTAGCATTCTTAGTTTGCATCTGAAAAGCATTAGAATCACATTAAATTTTCTAAAAAATATATCATACTTGGACTCATTTGCCACCCTGGGCGAATCAATCCACCTGCACATTTCAAACAACATTTTTCAGGCATTTTCTGGGTATTTCTTTCATTACAATTTTCTATAGCTGCTTTTTGTTTTGCTTTCCAAAATTTCTATTTTCAGCTATTTCTTGCATCTTAGTTTACTTGCATTCATTGTCATCATGGCTTTTTCATTTAACAAGTTTTGGAATTCATTGAAATCCTTAGTAGACATGTCCAATTGTGCCTTTGGCTATGGTCCTAATGACCTTAAACTTTCACATGCTCCTTCAACTCCTCATGATTTTCCTCCTCATGATGTATACATGTCATTGGAGAAGATGATGATAGCATTAGGAAGTTATTAAATGAATGTCTTGATAACCTTGAAGACAATGTATCCTTTTACCCATCCATGAAGCCACAAGATCTTCCTACTGTTGCACCTCCTGATCACTTTGCATACTTACATCCTAAAATCAATGAAGGACCTTAGGTTCCTCCACCAACTGGACCTAGTTCCTCTAAACAAACACGCTCACAACCATTTTGTAACCACAAAGTTAAAAATACTCCAATAAACCTTGAAGAAACATATGGAAAAGGCTTTACTATCCTAAGTAAACAAGGTTGTGACACAACACATCAACTGATATTCACCAACTTCTTGAACAAAAACCAACAGACGAAAACATAACAGGGCTAGGATATCAAGATCCTCCTCATGCTGATAAGCCTCCTTTCAAATATTTAAAACTTCACGATAATGGTACAGTGATCTTTGATTCTCCTCCTGACTTACACATTATCCTTTCATGTGAACAACCATTACCCTATTCCAAAAACAAGGATGCTAGGATCCCCATGGGTCCTCTTCCTCCTTCCATTCATGAAAAAGGAGAATCTAGTAAATGAAAACAACCTTACAAATTGAAAAAACTCAAGTTTCCTACTCATCCTCCACTTGAATGTGAAAGGAGACTTCAACTACTCTTAAACAAAGGCCCTATACTTTTACCACCTATGAACAGGTTGGTCATCCGTCCTAAAGATTATAACATACCATATTGCAAATATCATCTTATTCTTGGACATCAAATCAAAGAATGTCGGACATTGAAGGACATACTGGATAAGTATGACTTCATTGATACCGATTTCTTCCCCATCATCCCTTAAAAATAAAACTTCTTTCCTCATGCCATAGTTGTAGAATTTTTGTTCTCACTATTTCCTAATCATTTCCCATCACCCACCTTGGCTCCTTCTTTCCCTACACTCAATGGGGGTAAGAAGTTGTTATCCTTATCCTTGTAATGCATTTGTCTTTGTTTGTTAATCATGTTATTTATCTTCCACTTATATTGCTTAAGATTGTGAAGTCAATAACTTGGTTCATGGTTGAATTACATTTTCATTACTAGCTCCTTTCCATTTTTCTTGTATGTGTGTATCGTGTTCCCCCATAATGTGTCTTTGATGTTATCTCTCTCTTTGTACACTTCCTCTATTTGTACCTCTCTTCTTCTATATATCGTACATTGTCTTTTTGCCTTCTTGTTTTGTGTTCTTCCTTTTGGGGATGATGCAAAGTATAGAGATGCCCTATGTCTCTTCCATGTTGACCCAAAAGGTCCTTTTTCCTTCTTTTTTCACTTTTGTTTCATGTTTTCCTTTTGGGGATGATGCAAGGCATTGAGACCACAATGTCTCTTTTATGTTGACCCAAATGATTTTTCTTTTTCATTTTCCTTTTCATCTTCCTTTTTCTTGTGTTTTCCTTTTGGGGATGATGCAAAGCATTGAGACTGCAATGTCTCTTCCATGTTGACCCAAAACAGACTTTATTTTTCTTTTGTTTTCACTCTCTTTGTGTCATTCTTCCAGTTCTATGTGCTTTGGGGAATGATGACAGTTCCGAGCTCTTTCATAAAAACATTGCAGCAACAAACATATTGACCCCAAATCCATAAATCTCGTATGTGTTTGGTGTGTTCTTTTCTAGGAGGAAACTCCCTTTCTTTTTGTTTTCCTTTTCATTGACATCATGCAGCCTTACTCAGAAACATATGACTTGGCATAGGGCTTTCAAAGTTGGCTCTCATGTCTTGTTCTCTTTTTGCATCTTCTTTCCTTTGCTACTTCAAAGTAATTGCTCACAAAACAGTGTGTAGCAATTCCTTTAAAGTGGGGGGACATACATTACCATCAATTCATTTGCATTCTTAGTGTAGCCTTGTCATTCATATGATACATTTTTCACTTTGTGGATGACGTTGGGTGTGATGTCCTTCATAAGTGTGATCTATCTTAGCATATTACATTCCTATTAGTGGTTCAATGCAATGCACTGCATCCCCTAAGTTGTGAATATTCTATTCTTTGATTGGTCCTGTCTTGGAGACATTAGAAACAATGTTCCCTAAGTGATAGACCTTGCATGAACTTAACAACATTCCTTTGAACATCTTTTCCATTTTACACTTTTACATTTTACATTTTACATTTTTTCCACCTTGCATAACGCAACTTGCATGTCTGTGGTACCTTTTTTTTTGTTCATGAGTTCTAAGCATACGAAGCTTTGCTTCTCTCATGAAGCACGAACCAAAAATTTTCCTTTGTGGCACCTTTTTAAAGTTGTCAAGAGGATAACTTTGATATGGTTGAGTGGGAATCCCATTCAGTGGTAGGACTTTCCTCATAGCCACCTATGTGTTTGTGAGTGCATACAAACTAGTGTATGTATTTCACCTTTTTGGGCCTTCTCACTTGGTGAACCACCATGAGTTTTGTCACCCTAGAGTGAGTATGCATTCTCTTTTTCTCACAAGTAGCCTAGATCTAATCCACAACTAGTTGGATAGACAATTAAAGCTTAATCTTATTATCCCTTTCTCTTCACATGTGCATTACTTTGTTCTTATGTTTAGTTTGCAATGGGAACTTCATCCTGGGTGCTTGATCATCCCTCTTGATTGTTGTCATTCCATCTTGCTAACATAAGTGCATTATGATCCCTCTCGATATGCATGGCTACTTTAGTGTGAGTTTGAAGCAAGTTCATCCTCTCACTAAAGTGGGGGCTAAATGTGTCATAAAAAATGGCCCCTTGGAATTTTCATGGTCTTTTAGGCCTTTCTTCACGATGCTTGATCTGTTTTACTTTGATTTAAAATTGTAATGTGGCTTGAACATTCACATTAGGTCCTTAAAATTCAAATAATGGCATCTTGTGAAGGTGTTGTAAAACATTTCTACACTTTTCTAGACTCTATTCATTACAATACATCTAAAAATAACCTTTTCTTCACTTATCAAGTCCTATTTTGAAGTGTTGTAAAGTCTTGTAACAAAATTTCATGCTTTTCTAGGCTTAATTTCACTATTTAAACCTTTCTTATGCTTTATTCGACCCCCTTATGCCCTTATAAGGCCTAATTAAGTATATTTTTTAATGTAAATCTAACAAATAACATTAAATGTGACTTAATTCCTAAAACCCACTTTCAGGTCTAAGGTGGGACCCATTCGCCATGGCTGGCAAATGAGTCCCTCTTGGCTTCAAATTCAAAATATTTCAAATTTCCTTTCATTTTTTATTCAAAATTACTTGATGTCGGCATGTGATGAGGTATCATTGGGTTACTAAGGCACAAGAGTGTATAAATGTGTGTTTTACTCCTCATTTTACATCTCCTAACTCATTCAAGCAATCTTTTCATTCACTAAGCACTCAACTAGCATTTAAGAACTTTGCATCAATCAATCAAAGCATTAATCAAGTATCTTGGAGCAACCATTGACATATCTTCATATTTTGAGCATCAAAGATGTGGTAAGTTTATGACATTTGTATGTTATCTATTTATCATACTCATTTCATTTCATTTCATTGTTTAGGGTTTGATTACCATAGTGGGCTTTGACCAAGGAAAACCCCTATCCTTTAACCCTCAACCATTTTTCCCCTTTTGAATGTGTGTTTTCGGACTTGTGTATGCAAATTTAACAAGCATTTAGGTGTTGGAAAGTGATCAACAAGTCAAAACGGTGCTTCAAGTCAACTACAACCTATTTCAAGCTTAGAGAAGACATTATGTTTGTTTCTGCAGAATTAACTTCGTCAACCCGACAAGCAGACAACCTTAGATCTAGTGCTACAGAATTGGTTCATTATTTCTCAGAATTTTGGGAGAGGACTGATTTTCCATTAGTGGTGAATGAGTCCCACCTTAAGGCTGGAAATCCTTTTTTTTTTCAGATTCCTGATCGATGCACTCAGAAACTAACTTTTAATAGTTTTCACCAGTAGTAGGACTGATTCACCATTAGTGGCGAATGAGTCCCACTGTTGATTTTTCAGTGATTTTAGACAACATTCAGGACACTCCATATTCTCCATTCTCTTCCCAGGTGCACTCTAATTCAGCCTTCTTCTTTTCTATTTTGCATTTGTTCATACTTTAGTTCATGTTTATATCACATTATGTTTTCCAACATTACATAATTCTTAGGTTTTTCATTCATAATCAGTCAATTAGTTCATATAACTACATTTAGATAATCTCATTTAGTCTAAATAACATCATACATTTCATAATTTGAGTGAACCTACCTAGATTTTGTGTGGGTTTTATCTCTCTCCTTTTAGGTGAAACATCCTAAGAGTGCAAGAGTAGCCTATAAATCCCACACCCCAAAAATCTATCATTCACAAGTTCCTATCCCTTCTAATGTGCAATTGAATGAAATAGTAGCCATGATTCAAGGAATAAATGTTGACATTGTTTTCCACCAAAGTGAGCTCCCTCCTTCAGAAGTGCAAAAAACAAAATGAACCTTTCATGATAATACCTATACATAATTGACTGGGGGTAAAGAGAACCCTTGTTGAAAATGGCTCCACCCATAATGTTTGTAGTGTGACCCTTTTAGATAAACTTGGTATGGATAAATCAAAAATTCAACCTAACTCTTTATCCATTAAGGGATTTGACAATATAGGAAAATAACTACTCGATGTGATCACTTTGCTTATTACAGCTAGAAACAACACATTAGAAACACCGATCCATGTTATGCCTCATGATCTCTCATACAATCTCCTTTTAGGAAGGCCATGGATTCATGCAATGAATGGTGTGCCTTCTACCCTTCATCGTAAAAGGAAATGCATCTATAACAATAAAGTGTACACACTTGAAGCTGACCCTAAACCAAACAGTTGTTTAAACATTGAGACAAATAAGGAAAATCCTTTAAAAAAATTAACATCAACTACACAATAAGAACACATGCAAACCAAGACAAAGAAAAACAAATTGAGGAAGTCAAGAAGTTATTAGAAGATGATTGGGGTTCCTTAGGCTTTGAACCAAAATTCATGGGAGAATACAAAATAATAAACAAAGAATCTAAAATGGGAAAATAAAAACTGGCAATGTCACCACGAAATTTGGAAGACCCTTCGAAAGCATCCACCTCAACCACTTTAGAAGAAAAGACAACACACAAAACAAAATTTGATGAAACTGACTATCAACAACCTTTGAATCCTAAAGAAATGAAAAAGCTTTATGGAAAAGGTTATGAGCTAAAGAAACAACTTGGATATATAGTGGAAAAGGATGTAGAGAACAAGGTATCCATGTCCCTATAGATCCTCACATGCAAGAAAAGACTAATGGTTTTGGTTATTGTCCCTCGAAAGAAACAAGCAAGCCTTCATTCAATATCAAGGGTATGTGCAGGATCATGATGGGCCAAAAAGTGGCAATATGATGGGTATGTGGCTAACGACTATTTTTTTATCAAAAATTGATGAAATGAAAAGGGTTTTTAAAGGAGATTCTTAGCTTTCCACTGATATAAATTATGCTTTACTTTGAACTTAATAAGTAATTATTATTTATTTTTTATTCAAATTACGACTAAAGTCCTAATTGATAGGCTGATTGAAAAACATCTATAGCTTTGAAACGGTATCACATTTTTTGAATCCAAAACATGTGTCACATTCTATTCTTCGCATACCATAGGATTAAAAAAATAATTGAATTTCATGAAGTTTTGACCAAGTTAAGGTGGTCAGACATACGAGTTTTTATATTTTTTAAAAGTTTTAATAAAAAATTTATAATTAATTATTTACTTGAAAAATTTACAAAAATATGGATCACATCGGTCCACGAGTCCTCTACTTATATCTAAAATATTATAAAAATTTTATCATTTTATGGTCGTTAGGGTAGACACCTACTTATTTTTTCCTTGAAATTTAAGTACCCTTTGCATTGAAATTTCAAATTTTCACCAAATAGTTTTTTTAAACATACCTAGTAGTTTAGAAACTACATTCAATTTGCTACATATTCTATTCTTACACATTTTTGAAATAATATAGATAACTTATTCAAATTTTTACTCCCGCCAAGTTGCCTAACTCTGATTTTTCTGAATTTTTTGCCACTTAAGGGCCTATTTTTTCCATGATGATCCTGCACATACCCTCAAAACTCTTACAAAAGATTTTTCTAAGCCAACTTTAATAGTAGTGCATCCTGAATTGATAGACACTAGTGGTCTTGATTATCATCCTTTGAAAGAAACAAAAGAAACAAGAAAATCCTCGCTTAATGTTAATGTCATCACACAAAACACTAATGATTTGAATTCATTAGATTTTACACCCTCCTGTAATGGAGAGAAAAAAATATCGCAATCTAAAGAGTCTTGTATAAGTTTGACATCTTGTACTAAGCAAGAGATATCTTTGTCACAAAATAAAGGAACATCTTCTATTGATCAAGAGAGTATCTTGTTGAGACTCCTCCAAGATCGTTTGATATCTCTCCCTCCATGAACACAAAAGAAATTTTACTACAAGACTTCATTTTGCACCTATCTTAGAGTTCATGGTCAATCTACTAATGAATGTAAGGCTTTAAGTAATTGAATTCAACATCTTATGGATTGTGGTTCTCTCCCTTGTGTTGAGGCACCTTGTTCCTTTAATTTATACTTATTTTCATCCTATTCAGCTCATCCTTGTATTGCACTAAGTGGGGGAAAGGGGTTAGGTAGCCTTGACCTCGCATGGCACTTGTCATTGTCTCTTTTGGCTAGTTGATCACCTTTCATGTATATATGAGAGAAATCTTGGGATGTGGACAACATGCCTTAAGTTGGCTTGCATGTGATGGACTTAGTTATGCATTTTGGGGGCAATCCCTTATCTTTTCATGATGTAGCTTATTGGAAACATATGAATTGGCATAGGTTTTTCCAAATAATCTCTCATGTATTATTATAATTTAAAGAAATTTATCATAGTAATGATGTTAGCAACCACTTTAAAGTGGGGGCATACATCAAAACTCATGTTTCATTGCACGATTTTCTTTCTTCTTGTGATGCTTCCTTTTCTTGGTGGTGTCATTGGGCTTGATTTCCACCGAGAGCATGATATTTCTTTGACTTGTCCTCTCTTAGAGACATTAGAAAAAATGTTCCCTAAGAAGAGACCTTACATGAACTAAGCAAAATCCCTTTGAGAATTTCTTACACTATTTACAATATTTGTTTGTTCATGTGTTTCAAGCATACGAAGCTTTTTCTTGCCTCATGAAGCTCAAAGTTCATTGTTGCATGGAACCTTATCAAAGTTATTAAGGGGCATAAGTTTGGTCTAGTTGGATGGGAATCCAATTCATGGCATGAATTTCCCTTAGCCACTCATGTGTGTGTGAGCACATATCGGTCGCGTGTGTATGTGTCTCACCTTCTTGGATTACTCACCTAGCAGACAACCTAAAGTTTTGTTTCCTTAGAGTGAGTGTGCATCTTTGGACAAACAACTTAGATTTAATCCACATCATGTTGAAAAAATGGTTGAGGCTTGATCCACCTCTTTTTATCTTTTTTTTTTTTTCTTTTATTTATTTATTGACATTGCATGTTTGCATATCTTGATGTTGCATATCATACACCTTGCGCATGTCCTTTTGTGCTTATGTCAGTTTTACGTAAGATCTTATATTCTAGGTGCTTGACCTCCTCCTTGATCTTTGTTATCCTAGACCATCTACATTGGTACAATTAGACCCCTCTTGAATGTCTACTTTAGTGTGAGTTTGAAGCAAGTTCATCCTCTAACTAAAGTGGGGGCTAAATGTAGTGTCAAAAAATGTTGTCATTTACATTTTCATACTTTTTTGGTCCCTTATGAATTAATGAACCGAATTTATGACTTATTTTGGAGATGTTTAATGTTAAAATGAACTTAAGGTCACCTTGATCTAGTGTTGTAATGTGTTTTACACATTCACATTAGGTCTTGAGCTCTTTTTAAGCTAAATAAACCTAACATTGCCTTGATTTAATGTTGTAAAGTGTATTCACTTACACCTTCACAATAAATTTAGGGCCCTTGGATCTAATGTTTCCTTAATCTAGTGTTGTAATGTGTTGTACACATTTACATTAGATTTAGGGCCATTTTTAGCTAAATAAACCTAATTACGACCTTAATTTAATGTTGTAAAGTATATTTATTTACACTTTAACATTGAGTTTTGAGTCCTCTTGCATTTATGACCTTAATATCATCGTTAATAGGCCCCTAAGACCCTATATTGTGTATCCTAAGGCATATTTTAACCAAAATCTTGATATAGACATAAAATAAACTTAATTTCTTAACACCCCGACACTTTTGCCACCTAAAAAGGCCCTGTGGGACCTATATACATCCTTGGGTGTATGGGTCCCACCCAAGTGGGACCCATATGCTAGGTGTGGCATATGAGTACCAGATGGCCACATTTAGGGATTTGAGCAAGAAATTTGGATTTTATGCTCAAATTTCATGAATGTCGGCTTGTGGGATCTAATAAACCATCTATTAGATGGATTTCCTATATAAATGAAGTCTCAAATCATTATTTACATAAGCCTACATGATATCAAGTCAAGCACTCAAGAATTAAGCATTCCAAGACTTCACAAGATCATCAAGAGAGTTTACAAGATCACCTCTAAGGCATTCAAGGGAAAAATTCTTTATCAATTGTTGCAGTAATTCAAGTCCATCATCATTTCAAGGTCATCAATCATCAAGCATGATTGGTGAGCTAGTGTTGTGATGTGGCATTGAAGATCAATTTGCAAGCATTGTTTCATGTCCATGTTCAAGATCTAGATCTACATCCTTCATGGCCACTTCATGTTAGGTTGTTGCTTTACAAGACATTATTCAAGGTATAATTATTCATGTTTCATGTTACTTACTTCATGTTTCATGTACTTATTTAATTATCTCATCATTTGGTGTAATTGTACCTAAAAAGGGTTTGACCAAGGTAAACCCCCATTTACTAAAAAATCAACAATTTTTTCCCTCTCTATATGTGTGATTATAAATATAGGTGTCTTGGAGCTTGAAGATCCCTTGGAGATTAAGTTACAAGCTTGGAGAAAGTTGTTGGAGTTGTCCCCTCATTTGCAAGGTTGCTATCTTCATGAAAAGTCATCTATAGGTTTGAAATCAGGGTTTCCAATCCAAAAATAAGGTGTGGCAGAGAGAGAGGAGATTGGAGAGTAGAATCAAACCTTAACCTTCATAAAAATCACATTGGGACTGATACGCCACCTTGGGTGTATGAGTCCTCGTACAACCAATTTTTGGGGTTTTTGGAGATTCAAGATCAACACTGTCAGATTCCAATTTTGGTGTAGAAAACCCAGTCTAGGACTAAATCACCCAGACTAGCCTATGAGTCCCACTCAACCCTAAAATAAAAATTTCTAGCATTTCCAATTCTCATTCAACCCTCTATAGGTTTCTAGGTGCACACTTCTGATTTTACAGCTTTTTGTTCTAATTTATATGCATTTCTATATCATTCGTTCAAGTTTCATGCATCACTAGTTTTAAACATTAGATATTGGACTTCATTAGTCTTTCCAAGCCCTAGCTTGGTGGTGAACCCCTCTTTAGTTTATAATCAGACCCTAGGAAAACCCTATTACAAGATCTCCTTCTCTCATTTTAGCATTGGATAGAGATCTCTAGGGTTTGTCCTTGAATGAGAGTGTTTGAGTTTTGTTGTTCTATCTCCCAAGCATAGAACCCACACAAAATTCATCCTTTCACTAGCGTATGTGTCTTCACGTTTGTGATTCACCTAGTAAATATCAAACTTTTCTATTGTGTGAGTCATGAACTCTTTTGTATGGACACTAGCATAATATATCTTGTTAGCCCATACCCCTTTTTGTTCCCTTTTTCCTTGCATTTACTTTGACATTGTATGTTTTTGTATATTGTCTTGTTGCATATCATACATGTGTGTTCCTTTGTGCATATGTTGGTTTTCCATGGGATCTTGGATCCTGGGGGCTTGACCACCTCCTTGATCCTTAGTCATCCTATCTCTTCAACATTTGGACAATGAAACCCCTCTTGACATATATTTTTCTACTTTAGTGTGAGTCTAGGATTAAGTTCATATTCTCCCTAAAGTGGGGGCTAAATGTAGTGTAGAAAAGTGTATACCTTAAAAATTTCACATTATATTTTGTCCCCCTAATTTATTGGACATAATTAAGCTTCTAGTTTTCCAAACTATGAATTCCAAAGCCTAATTTTATTGTTTTTGAAATATTACAAGCATTAAATAAATATAACCAATTGTTATTTTTCTCTTGATTAGGTGTGTCCTAGAAATTTGGGTTCCCCTCCTTAGTTAGGAAACAAATTCAAATATGTTGTTGGTGATATTTTAACATCCAAAATTCAAATATGAAGTGTCAACTTTTAGAAGATCTATTTTTTGGGGAAATTGGATAAACATCTATAAATATAACTAGGTATTTTACCATCTGAAATCTAACACACACTATCTAGCATTCATGAGAAAAAACTATTCTCAAGAGCAATTCAATAGTAGCAAATGTTTTTGAGTATTATTATAGCAATTCAAGATCCAACATCATGTCAAAATTTATGTGTTCATGTTGTCACTATTTTGTGAAGGCTAACATCTTTTTGTAGGTCTATAAAGCATTTGAGTATTCAAGAAAGAAAGATCTAAATTCTTGTAGAGATGTATATGAATTCAATCCTTCAAGGAATCCATTGAAGGGTGGTGAGTTGTAGAGCATTGTGATTTCATCATTCCTTCCTTTCCATTATCATTTATCATTCATATTCTATCATAGTACAAGTGGGAACACTTACATGGGTTTGACTGAGGCAAGTCCCTATATGACACAACATTTTCTTCCTCTTTGAATGTGCAGGCTATAGATTTGGAAGGATCTAGGAAAGTTTGAAGGATAATTCTCCATTGTTGCATTTTTTGTCACCAATGTTTCCAAAACATGGAAACTCACCTACAAAATTTATTGACAACATTCTAAAAATTTTGCAACCTAGAATCAACAGATCAAATCTAGCACTAGAGAACTGCAAAATAGTTTAGGAACCCCTATCAAATACACATTTGTCCTTGGGCGACTAGTCCCTCTACACATGCTAAATTCAAATTTTTGTTACAGGTACATATTAGTTTGCATCTACTAGATCCACCTGCAAATCACTATTTCCATCTATTTATCTTTAGGATTTTGCATTTATCATATTAGGTCATATAGTCTAATTAGATAAATCACTCCAAATAATTTCCAATTCATTCCTAAGACTCAAAAGGATTAGATCCAGGTCTGATTGACTCATCTTGGAGGTTGAAAGTCAATAAATACACCTTGTTGATTTGCATCCTAATGAAATCCTAGAAATGATGGAATCAACCCTAGGTTTTAAAAATTAAACATAAGACACGCCACATTTTTATTTCAATGAATAAATATACTATATTAAACATTTGAAATATAAAATATAATATATTTTATATATAATAAATCCTTATCTCTGTCATTCTCTATCTCTATGTATATCCTCCTCTCTCCTACTCTTTCTTTCTCTCCATCTCCCTCTATCTCTGTATTTCACTCTATATATATCTCCATCTTTATCTCTCAATTACTCCCTTCACCCACTCGATGTAATGAAAAAAATTGTATACCTTATACTCTTGATGTTATTTTTTGAATTCATTTTGTTTTCCACTCTCATACAATACTTTAAGATCATTTTATCCAAGCATTATTATTTTACCCAATCCTAGTGCTAGCTTTGTGTTGTGTTTTTTTATGTGGGTAAAAGTATAGAGCTATATCATACTTTTACCCAACAAAATAGTTTTGAGTGAAACCATTTCACCCAAAATAATTTCTAGTTAAAAGATGTTTTTTTCTTGAAACTATGTGGTACTTATGTGGTAAAATGAGAATTTGATGAAACCATAAACAAAAATATTTTATTATCAAAGAGCATGATAAGTTGAATTTGAATATAACATTTTAGGTGAAATCCTTTCACCTAAGATTATCTATGTGGTGCCTAAACCCATCTCTTGGGGAAAATTTAACAAGAATACAACTTTAAATCTATAATTCTTACACCAATCTAGTACTTTCATTAAAATTTGAAAATACCATTTTTTAGTTCTTGAAGTATAAAATATAAAAATATATTTTATTTAATATTTTGATTAGTTTAATTATGAATTTCTTAAATTGTGGCAAGTGGTTTATTATAATCCATCATGAGGCAAGTCAAAAAATAAATAATATATATTTAATATATTTAATTTCTTAAAAAATATATAATACATTAGAGGAGAGATCATTCTCCAAGAGGTTTTTTTTAATAATAAAAGTCAAACAAAAGTTGTCATACCGTGATTTTATCCTTCAAAAATTCCCCACTTCAATAATGTGCTTTAGATGCTCCTCCCACATTTTTTTATAGATAAAAATTTCACCATAGAAGAAAAGGATGAGTTTTCTTAGTTTCTTGCAGAAAACCTAATTCATCTATGACTAGAATTTTTTTGGAGCATTTTTCAAACCAAATGACATGACTAGAAACTCATAGTTCATATAACGACATCAAAAAAATGTCTCATGAATATCCTCCTCTCAAACTTTGGCTTGATGGTATCCTTATCTAAGATCTACTTTTGATGAATATACTACTCTAAGATGCTCATTAATCTGAGGAATGGGTTGTCCAATATTGATAGTCTTCTTGTTTAGTGCTACGTAGTCAACACACATTTTTATCATGTCACCCTCACTAAAACTATAGAGAAGGAAAAGGGAATTGAAATGGGTTTGATGTTCCCAATTTCTAGTAATTCCATAATGACATTTTTATTTCCTCCTCATGTTTACTAGATTGGTATTCATGATGGGCTTAACACCATCCTCCAACTCAATAGTGTATACAAATATAATATTTAGTATTATCCCTAGAGGAATGTTGATGAATATTTTATTATTCTTTCCCAATATGCTCTATACATACACATGGTATACCTTTTTCCTTTGGAATGTTTTGTTAGAATCACTGAACACTAAGCTACCCATCTGGTTTGAATCACAAGACTGAAAATCTTCTCCATTGTCTTAGATCATTTTATATTTTATATTTTTATATGATATATTCATCTTTTAGTTGATCTTTTTCTTCTCCCATCACATTTTTATGTTCTTCTTTAATCTATAGTTTGGATTCCTTAGATCTTGATTTTCCATCATACCTTACCTCAATATAATAAAATTTTCCTTAAGGAATATATCTTAATATGACCATGTCCCCTTGCAATTGAAGAAAAAAATATTCCTTCTCAATTAATTATTCACCTTAATGTCTAGTCTTGGAGGAAAACTCTTCATCTTCTATACATTTTTTGTGAAAGGGATTAATTGGAATAAAGGTTTTGGTCCAAAAATGAATCTTTGGCATGGAAATTTATAGTGTCAAAGCCCACTTGTTGGGCTCTTGTAGGGTAGGTGGTTTAAAAACATTACCAACCCCTTAAGAGATTTAGTTAACCCGTCGATTTAGTTAACTCATAATGGTTAATGGAAGAGGCAAGAGGGAAATATTTTAATTTGAAAATATTAATTTTAGGGGTTGATTCTACATGGCATAGCATTGCTCCAATATGCCATGAAATTAACTAAGAGATGAAAGTGTGGACATTAAGATGATAAGAAAATATATGGGAGTAAATGTACTTATAAATGTAATAAGTCGTTATTGTATAAGAATGTTCAAATATATGAATATGATAATGTGAGATATATGAAGGAATGTAGGAATGGGTGAAGAGTTAAAGAATAAATCCAACTTTAAACAAGAATGTATTTTTTTATATATCTATATAGCTATATTAAGCCATTACATCAAAATGAGCAAAACTAAATGAAAATTGACATAAGTGTGCATATTACAACTACATATTCCTAAAGTTAAACATTTATTAATAATAAAATTAAACTATAAATTAATGAATATTTGTATATTAATTTATTATTTTTATTAAATCTCTTTGTACTTAAATTTTTATGGTTGTGTTTAATTTTATGTATTTTATAATATAACAAGATATATATAATTTTTTAATGATATGTTTGAACTTTACAAAAGAAAGATTTACATTACAAAAAAAGAACTGTGTATTTGCTTGTTTTATTTTGTGAAATCCTTCTTATTCTTAAATATATTTGATCCCTTTTTCTATCTATGATATTTATTCTTGTCAACAAGAATTCTACATAAACATATACTAGAAGCACTTCAAAGAACTAAAAGTGTAATTAAGCCGACATGAAACAGACTTGTGCAATTAAACCAACATGAAATTAAATTTTGCATAATTATCACTCAAAAAGACTATGCATAATCATACACTCAAATATTTCAAATGCTAAACCAACATGAAAGTAAATTTTATATAATAATCATACAAAAGAAAGATTTACATTACAAAAAAAGAACTCTGTATTTGCTTGTTTTATTTTGTGAAATCCTTCTTATTCTTAAATATATTTGATCCCTTTTTATATCTATGATATTTATTCTTGTCAACAAGAATTCTACATAAACATATACTAGAAGCACTTCAAAGAACTAAAAGTGTAATTAATCCAACATGAAACAGACTTGTGTAATTAAACCAACATGAAATTAAATTTTGCATAATTATCACTCAAAAAGATTATGCATAATCATACACTCAAATATTTCAAATGCTAAACCAACATGAAAGTAAATTTTATATAATAATCATACAAAAGAAAGATTTACATTACAAAAAAAGAACTGTGTATTTGCTTGTTTTATTTTGTGAAATCCTTCTTATTCTTAAATATATTTGATCCCTTTTTCTATCTATGATATTTATTCTTGTCAACAAGAATTTTACATAAACATATATTAGAAGCACTTCAAAGAACTAAAAGTGTAATTAAGCCAACATGAAACAGACTTGTGCAATTAAACCAACATGAAATTAAATTTTGCATAATTATCATTCAAACAGATTATGCATAATCATACACTCAAATATTTCAAACGCTAAACCAACATGAAAGTAAATTTTATATAATAATCATACAAAAGAAAGATTTACATTACAAAAAAAGAATTGTGTATTTGCTTGTTTTATTTTGTGAAATCCTTCTTATTCTTAAATATATTTGATCCCTTTTTCTATCTATGATATTTATTCTTGTCAACAAGAATTCTACATATAAACATATACTAGAAGCACTTCAAAGAGCTAAAAGTGTAATTAAGCCAACATGAAACAAACTTGTGCAATTAAACCAATATGAAATTAAATTTTGCATAATTATCATTCAAAAAGATTGTGCATAATCATACACTCAAATATTTCAAACGCTAAACCAACATGAAAGTAAATTTTATATAACTAAGCCAACATGAAACTAAGCCAATTTCTATGTAATTATCATCCACAAGAATTCTACATAAACACACTTGAAACGCTAGAAACAACTAAGCCAACATGAAGTTAAATTATACAAAAAGTATTATCCAAGAGAAATAATTCTACATAAACACACTTGAAACGCTTGAAACAACTAAGCCAACATGAAGTTAAATTATACAAAAAGTATTATCCAAGAGAATTTGCAATGAAACATCATCAAAATGGTGAACTCTTCCCTTGTAATGTTTTAGTTTTGGTAACCAGCATCCATCTTCTTTTCCTTCAAACTCTCAGTTTGAATTTGGGTGCCACCATAACTATGAACATATACATATGTAGTAGCTGTCATGATTTTCACACAAATTTAGATTATGATTACATTAATTTTGAAGATAAGACAATAATATAGATAAGATGGTTCTAGGACAATTCACTGTCAATAAATTCACCTTCAACAATTCATCTCCATGACAAATTCATTTCGTGGAAGATTCACCACCAGCAATTCATATCATATTGCTGGCAGTGAATTTTCCACAAGATGAATTTGTCATGGTGATGAATTGTTGACAGTGAATTGTTGACAGTAAATTTATTGACGGTGAATTGTACGACAAATTTTGCTGAAGCCGATTAAGATATTACCTTCCTTTTTCCCTTTGCAATAACAATCTTCATGAAATTATTCATATTTACCATTCTTATGCAGACAATCTGCTTGAAGAGGAATACTGCGATACTTGAAAGCAGTCCATGGGGCTGATTTCTTTTATCCGAACCATTGTATTTTTTCCATTCAACACCATACCTCACCGATCTAAAAACAACAAGAAGCCTTTTTCTCATGAACCAACAAGATAATCATGAATGAATATCAGCATTAGGAGAACCAGGAAAATCTATAAAAACAAACAAACACGTACATCTTATATAAATATGAACATGGAAGTTTGCTGTTAAAATCTTTTTTATCACCACTGAAAGTATGGTAGTATATTACAGCAGGGTAAATAGCTCTTACTTTGGATATGTTGGAAGCCCCGAAGAAATACAAGCAGCACTAACTTCATTCTTTTTGAATGGTAAGCTGAGGACCAGAGATCCATTACATTTCAATATTGTGTTTTGATCAGTAATAACTATTTGGGTTTTCATACAAGTGATTTGGTTACCATCACCATTATCTCTTACGCAAGAAAAACCCAGAATAACATAAACCAAGATGTTGGTGGCCATGGAGAGCGTTGAGAGCAGTATAATAATTATAATGGTATGCCTGAAGAACGGTGAAGAAAGGAAATAGCGTATAGTTTATCTATAATTTACTTTTTGATAAAGTTTTGTGGTTTCATGCATGCATCTGAATGTCGAATCACATCTTAATAAGGTGGGTCCCATTAGTGCTCTTAAAATCCTCATCCATTGCATTTCTACAAACATGTCAAGTCGATGAATGAGTAGTTGTCAACTTGGAGTCTGTGGTCTCAAAAGATCTTGCTTGGTGTCCATCTCGAGAAGAGGCTAGACTTTATTGTCTTGAAAGGAGTATGATTTGAGATATTAAGAATACAGCTATTTGATTAATCTTGTTTTGAAGTGATACAAATATATCTTCGGGCAAATAAATTAATTAATTGAGTAACTAGTGTAGGTAGATACTTGAATTTAGATAAAAATAAAATAGATTTTTAATTTTGTGTATGATAATGGATAGTTTATTTAAAAAGATCTTGCTTGGTAAGAAATATCGTGCCGACAAGAGGTTAGAATATATTGTCTTGAAAGAAATTTGATTTGGGATATTAAGAATACAACTATTTGATTAATCTTATTTTGAAGTGATACAAATATAATTAATTAATTGAGTAATTAATGTAGGTAAATGAGTTGAATTTAGATAAAGCGTTAAAATGTATTTAATTTAAAATTAATAAAAAAAGATGATAATGGTCTAAGGATTTGTCCTTTTATACGACATTGTAAATGTTCAAACTTCAATATTTTGTCCTTGATGCATGCATAATGGCTTGCTGGACTCAAATTGTCTAGAACACATTATTAAATTTGATTTTTGATAAAGGGGTCAAGGGCGCGTGGGGTATTAACCTAGGTTAAAGGTTCCTAGATAGTCTTGACCTACAATAAAAAATAACATTATTTAAGGCTAGGTATAGACCACTAGGGAATGAGAATTCATGTTGAAATAAGTTTCAAGTTGAATGCCAACTCTTGCGATAAAATATCATATTTGAATACTACATAATTGCACTAGAGACAAAGGTTAAAAATGAGTCCAAAATGAGTAATAATAAGTGTTAGTAATGTAATTTTTACCTCTACACATTTTAATATAACTCTTCATAATTCTCATTTGAACTATCTAAATTGTAATAAAATTATTAACATATTTTTAAAATATTATTTAATATTTTTATTTTTCTTAATTAAATAATATTTTTTTCACTTTATATTAAAAAAAAATTAGAAATAAACTAGTACTATTATTTTAAATTTTGAATGAGAAGCTCATAGAGTGTATTAGAGAATACTATTCTCTATTAGTCCAATTTTTTAATAATTCATAGAGTAGAATCCAAATATCACTATTGGTCAAGTTCACAATTATAGAATAGGTTCACAACCATTACTTAGATCAAGATCTACAAAGTCAATATCACATAGTGTAGAAATAGATAATCTAAATCTCATCCATACATATGACTATCGAGGACATTTTAGAATTCAAAGGCACATCAACTTCACTACCTACATCAATTGACATTTATCTTAGATCACAAAACTAACACATTCCTTCATTAATTGCTATTTATTTCTTGGTCATGTTGATGATCTAATATTATTTGATCCATTCTATTTTGCTCCATTTAACCTATATACAAAGATTCTTTCCTTAGGTTAATTTATATTTATGTGTGCCTATTTTCCTAGTTAGCCTAAGGATCAATATTTTTTCTCTTCATTTTGATGAAATTAAAAAAAAAAAAGCTTAGCTAACCTTGAAACTATACAATTTAGTTCTAATATTTTGAATTTTTAGATCTAATTAATTTATTTATTTGTCACTATGAAATATATTTATCAATATAAAATATAAAATTACATCAATTATATATTGAGAGTCCATCTATAGGCATTACAAAAAGATTTACATACCAAAGAGATCATCAAACTAGCTTAACAACTGCCACTAGAACTGATAGTTTAGAATAAAATCGCAGAAGGAGAATGGTGGAGGTGATCCACACCAACATGTTTGAAAAAAAAAAATTAAGGAAACGTCTATCCAACCCTAAGAATGCACCTTTGATCATATTTATTAATTAATTGAAAATAAAAAATCCTTTGTACTAAGATTTTCAATTAATTAATAAATACGATTAAAGATATATTCTGAAAGCCAAATAAACAATAGCCAAATTTAGAACATTCAAAGAATGAAAAAGGCCATTTGATACTTACATCACCAATGGAATCCTATAAACGAACTAAAGCAAGAAGAGAATCAGTAGGGGATTCACAGCCAAGACCATAATGCAAACAAGAAAGAGTAGTCGCCAATGTCCAGCCATCTCCAAAGAGGACAGAGAGTAAATGAAGGGATGGAGATACGAGGTCACAAGGAGGTGAGTCAACTCCTTATACTAAAAAATGTCCATGAAATTTGAGAGAAACACTGGCGCCACTTCAGAACCACACGGATGGAAAGTTCAACCAGTGCACAAGGAAGTATAAAAACACGGCCTAACTTTTCTCACACAAAAGGGAAACCACATCTACGCTCCCAAAACTTCAAGGGAAGATGAATAAGATGAATATGCCACTGATAAAGCATCATTCATAGCTCCAATAAGCATCACTGAATAATAATAGTGAATTAAAAGGAGTGACTAGGAAATATTAAGCAATTGAAGGGAGATTTGCAACACTTGTAATCATGATTGAGAGCAGATAGAGGTACCATTGCCACTAAAAGAGACAAGCCAATATTTATGAAATCAAATGGATATGCAGATGTCAATGGGAAGGCATGAGGGAAAAGAATCCTGGAAAGGTTGAAGAGTACCATAATCTCAAATGAAAGTGGAGGAGATGCCAAGAGATGCCATCTGCATTCGTTGCCAGAGTAAACAAAGTACTACACGCATCCAAACAATGATGATGAAGATCTAATTTATTTTTTATATCTTTATTGATTACTCTTTTTATATGATTTGTTGATTAAAATTATCCGTAGCATTATACTCACCCTACTCCCTAATTATATGTAGGGTTTTCATTTTTAGCATATTTTCATATCTTATTTTCCTTCTTCATTGATAGGAAACTTTCATTAAAATCTTAATATGAAATCCATTCTAATAATAGTTATATTTATACTAGCAATTAGATTGAGATAAAAATAAGTGATATCTATGATAGTGAAACATGTATTAAAAGTTATAATTCTCTATGCAACTTGGTAGTTTGAATAGTGAATTTTTTTTTACTATTTACTAATTAAAAATAATGAGTATGGAAAAATAATACAACAACTAATTTATACTAAGTGTTTGGGTGGAAAATAGGGTTCACCAAAATGAATCAACAACATGATGAGCTACTTAGTTTTCCCACATAAAACACATGCAATTATGAGAGCCAAAAGATCCAAATAACAATCAGAAATGATACCTAACTGTTATAGCAACTATGAGGAAAGTTTTTAAAGCACACAGAGGTGTGTACCTTGCTGCAAGAAGCCTATTTTTAGAGCACAAAGGACTCATTCGCCTTTAGTGGCGAATGGGTCCCTATTAGGGATTTTGAAACTGAGATCTGGGTTATTTTCCTTGATTTTTGCACTCTCAGATTTTCAGTTGTTAGCTCATGAAAACCTATGATTAATTTTGTAGCTTCAATTCTTTATTCTTGCACTTTAAAGGTCAACTTTGACAATTTTTCTCTAAACTTGCTCTCCACTTGATCTTAACCTATCAATCTGCAAACACACATTCAAAGGAAGGGAAACTTGTTGATTGTTAGTGAATAGGGGTTTTCCTAAGTCAAACCCCTTTGTAGGTAATTAAACCAAATGATGAGACAATGAAATTGAAGCATGAAACATGAAATGATGCAATGTAGATACCTTGGATATTGTCTTGTAATACAAATCTGCAACCTAACATGTAGTGGCCATGATAAGTGTAGATCTTGATCCTTGAATATGATGTGAAACAATGCTTGCAAGTAGATCTTCAATAATACACTCACTTTCTTAGCTCAACAACATGTATGAATGCATCAAACCCTTGACATGATGATATGATCTTGAATTGCTACAATAAACCTTGAAAATTGAAAAGCCTTTGAAAATGCTCTTGTATTGCTCTAATGCTTGTAAAATTGAATGTTTGGAGACTTAGAATGAATTGCTAGGAGAAACAATATGAATTAACCCCTTATTTATACTAAATTGAGAGATTAACCCCGAAATTCAAACAATTAAGGTCAACACTAAATATGGAAATAAAAATTATTAAATTCCCACCACAATGAAATTCAAAATAGGGGTCTTCATTAAGGGAAGACCCATTCACCACCTAGGGTGAATGGGTTCTAGCTTTGGTTTCCACCTGACCTAACCCCGGGGGATGGAAAGAAGGTCAAAAACCCATGTAGAATTAGTAAAGAAAGGGGGGTCCTATTAAGGGAGAACCCATTTGCCACCTAGGGTGAATGGGTCTTGGCACCATTTTCCAGGACCTCAATTTTTCCAATTAAGTGTTATGCAATTTGAATTATGGGTGTCGGGATAGATCTTTGGCAAGTGTCAAATAAGGTTTAAATTTGAATTAAAGGGGTTAATTAACTCCAATTAACCATAATTAACTAAGGGGACCCTAGATAAATGTGAAAGTGTGTTACAACACTTTACAACACCTAAATAGGGTACACATTAGGTACATTTCATTAAAAGGGGTCTATTAGGCTTAATTCATTAAATAAACCCTAGAAAAGTGTGAAAGTGTGTTACAACATTTTACAACACTCTTGTAAAGGACAATTTAAGGTACATTTTTATTAAATAAGGACCCTAGAATGATGTGAATGTGTACATCACATTACAACACTATTCCAATATACAATTAATTCAAATTTATGTCAATTATCCAAATTAAGTGTGAAAAGGGAATTTTTTTTTACACTACATTTTGCCCCCACTTTAGTGAGAGGATTCAACTCCATGTCAAACTCACACTAAAGTAGACATTCAATACACTTAAGTATGTAGAAATAAAAAAGATACATGATCATACCCTGTCAAAGGCCAAGAGAAATAGAGAAAATCTAAGGATCAAGCACAATCATCCCAATGCGATGTGGAACGAGGAACTATTTGTCCAAGAAAAAGGATCAAGCTTCAATGGTCCAACGTGATGTGGAACACATCTAGGATGTTTTTCCATAACATATGATGCTCACTCTGGGGTAGTGGAACATCAGTCTGTCCACTAGGTGAGTTGTCCCAACGAAGTGGCAAATGAGAGAATCATATTAGCCTCTCATACCATATTGAAGTTATCCTCCTAACAACTTTGATAAGGCACCATAGTGTAATGCTTTTGTAAATGCTTAATTGTAATGTAAAATTTTGTTAAAGGGGATTTTTCTTTGTTCATGTAAAGGTCTTCTTCTTAGGGAGCATTGTGCCTAATGTCTCTAAGAGAGGAAAAATCAAGGTGCCAGATCGTCACTCATGGGATGCCTCATTCACATCATGCCATGATGGTAGATCGTACACTCTTAGATGGCATCAAACCCAATGACACCACTAAGAAGAGGACACATCACAAGAAAAAAAAATCATGCCATGGAATTTTGTCGAAATATGTCATCGATTTATGCCCCCACTTTAAAGCGGTTGCTACACCATTACTAAGAGAAATTTATTTAAAGTAGCAAAAAGTTCTTTGTAAGACATGAGAGCTTCCCTCGAAAAAACCTATGCCAAGTTATATGTTTTTGATATAAGCTACATCATGAAATAGTAAAGATGGGTTGCCCCCACAAATACATAAGGGATCTATGGATTTGGGGTCAATATGTTTTTGCTAAAATGTTGTCATAGAGCATGGAACTATCATCATTCCCCAAATACACATAGAATTGGAAGAACGACACAAGAGTGAAAAAAAAAGAAAAATCCTTTCGAGTCAACATGGAAGAGGCCTAAATGTCTCGACGCCTTGTGTCATCCCCAAAAGGAAAACACAAGACAAGTGAAAAATAAAAGCTTACAACATATAGAAGAATGCAAGTACATATAGAGGAATGCACAAAAAGAGAGAGAGAGATCATAGGTGATCCCACAATCCTAGTTTACAATTTTTGGCCAAACTAGACACTGAACCGATTTTTTCTAACTAAATCTTCACTTTCAAGCACCTATAGCAGCTAAACCGTGAGGGATTTGAAGATGATGCAAACTAGTAATTTGTGACATTTTGATTCTAAATATAGCTTTTCAAAAAATTTGGAATCATATTGCACTTATTTCCCCATCTCCTTCGAAAACTAGTTTTTTTTAGTAAACACCATTTTTAAGTAGTGATGCTCACCGTATACAACATAACTCTTTTTCCATGAAGGATAAAATTCTTTTTTTTTTGAATTTAGATTTGCAATTACGATATCTAGTGCTTTCATTTGGTTTTATAGTGTTTTATTGAATATTTTTTCCTTAATCAAGTTTCGAAGTCAAACCAATTACAATTCAGACATAGGCAAACCGTACATACAACATAACTTTTTTTGTATGTATCAAAATTCTTTTTTTTTTGTTGGATGGACTTCAATATCTAGTGCACTGATATTTTTCAAAAAAAAAAATGATAATCTGTTATTTTTCCACATGTGTAGAACATAGAGCTTGATTTTCGGTGAAAAACCTATGTTTAATCAAACTAAAAAAAACAAATACATAATAAAACCAAAACATATTAAAATTATATTCGTTGGATAGCTCATTCTAAGGACTACCATCATTCAGTTGGGTCTGTGAAGTCTCCTCCATTTTCATCCTCAACTCAAGCTTCAAAGGGAATTTTTGGATATTTTTGGTACTAGAGGGGGAGAAGGGGGAAAAGGGCATTCGAGCGAACCCCCCTTGGAGGTTCACTCAAACCTGGGTTCAAGCGAACCCCCTTTCCACAAAATTTTTCTTTTGTTTTTTTCTTGGGAAATGTGAGACCCATTATTTAATGGGTTCGCTCAAAGGGGGTTCTACTAAACCCCCTTTGGATTCGCTTGAACCAAATGTTTGTTCAAACCCCCAAAAACCAAAAAAAAATCCATGGGGGCATTTTTTGCAATTTTCCTTCCTCACTGGAATTGTAAACCAGTTTTGTGGGTTTACCCAGATACATCAAATGAAACAACACGGGGGATCACATTATGCACATGCAATCACACAAAGAAAACATGAAAATGCAAAAGACTAGTCAACATGTGATTCAACCTAAAGCAGGTCATCCATATCCCAATCTTGGTCTGTATAAATAGAAGGCAGACAACTAGCCAAAGAGACAAGAGCAAGTGTCGAACTAGGGGAAAGCTATCAAATTCTTTCCCCCACTTAGTGAAAGGAAATAATGAGCTAAGATAGGTGATGAGAATAAGCTCCTTACATCAAAGATAATGATTTGCAATAAGTGTAAAACATGTAATAGTGAGAATGTTTGAGATCCTACAACTATTACATGGCAAGGAGCAAAAGGCCATGTTATGCAATCACTCGATAACAATTATTACCATCGAAGTGAAAGTTTGTCAAGATTAATTTGAATGCACAACACTCATTAGTAAAATTTCCAAGAGTTTTGTGGTATAAAAAATGTGGAACATTTTCACCTAAGTTAGGATATAATATTATCTTTTCTTTCATTGGTGGTAATGTTATAAGTTCTTGGTTTAGAAGTAATTATAATTTTCTTTCACTTTTAGGTGGTGGACAAGGGAATTTTAGTTTCTTTAACTTGTAAGGCCTTCTATACTTGCTAGATTCACCAATTTCCCTCGATGGATATAGGGTGGGAGGACCTAAGATGACCTTGTCTTTTGTATCATTGTCATTAGGATGCATTGGTTGCTCTGTAGGAAGGAGAACACTTATGTCAAGAGGAGGATCTAAGAAAATCCTACCATCGTTACAAGGTATTGGTGTTTCTTGAAGAAGAAGAGTATTTATGTGGACGGGAGGATCTTGATATCCTAACCCTTTAGTATCTTTGGTTAGTATCTACTCTAGGAGTTGATTAATTTCATGTTCACTTGTTGTATCACATCCTTGTTTGCTTAATATACTAAATCCTTTGCAATGTGTCTCTTCAAGGTTAATTTATGTATTGGTTACTTCGTTAACATAGAATGGTTGATTGTTTTCTTGTTTAGAGGAGCTAGGTTCACCTATGTTAGGGAACTTGGGCTTAACTTGTGACTCAATTTCAGGATGTAAAAGACCAAACATCTCAAGTTGTGTTGGTTGTTTCATGGATGGATAAAAGGATGCATTATTCTTGAGGTTGTTAAGGCAATCATCTATGAATTTTTTCATGTTCTCATCATCTTCTCCAATGATGTCAACATCACGAGGAGGACATGCATTAAGAGTTGTGTGAGCATGAGTGAGTTCAATTTCATTAGGGCCATTTCCAAAAACACAGCTTGAAACATCAACCAAAAAGAACAAGAACTTCCACACATTGCTTAAACAGTTATCCATTTTCAGGATTTTAGATCTAAACATGGTAATTAACTAAAAATGAAGTGTTGTAGATGAAATTTTGAATTTTAACAATGCATTGAAATGAAGAAATTTAAGCTAAATGCAATGAATTTGATGAAACAGCAAATTAGGAAACTAAAACAAGAAAGTAATAGCACCAAACATAAGTTAAAAATTGAGATTTTAATGTCTAGAAAATGTAAATTAGTAGCTAACAGGAACTCATTTGCCAATAAGGGGGAATGGGTCCTAGTTAAGTTTTTCTAAGATGTTTCAATGGATTTCAAAGTGATTTTTTAATGCCTTTTCAGATGGCAGAAGATGTAGGTTTGACCTAATCAGGGACTCATTTTCTAGTAAGGTCAAATGGGTTCTAGTTAGGTATTTTTAAACTATTTTTTAATGATTTGCAAGCTTTCAATAATATTTTTCAGTTCCAGATCTAAGGTAGTGAGTTTCAGTTTCAGATTTTTCAGAAATGCAATGTGAAAATGTAATGAAAAGGTGATTGCAAAGGCCTAATTTGAAATAGAATTTTGTTTTGATTTTCAAATTCAAATAAATGAGGTCTAAATGAGATGCATAATCACTAATTTTTTTCTATATTTTTAGATTTAGAGAGATGCAAAACAATGTAAATCTAAACCCTAAATGGCATACAATTGTAAATGCAATGCAAGAAACCCTAAATGAGATCTTAATTCAATGCAAATGAAATGAAACTGGATGCAAAATCTAATCTAAGATGCAAATACTTCAAAAATTAAAAAATTGCAATGTTTAATATGTCGGGTCCACAATTAATGTTTGGGTGGAAAATAGGGTTCATGAAAAATGAATCAATAAGATGATGAACCACTTAGTTTTCCCATACAAAACACATGCAATTATGAGAGCCAAAAGATTCAAATAACAATAAAAAATGATACCTAGTTGTTATAGCAACTATGAGGGAAGTTTTTAGAGCTCAAAGAGGTGCATACCTTGCTGCAATAAGCCTATTTTTAGAGCACAAAGGACTCATTCTCCTTTAGTGGCGAATGGGTCCCTATTAGATTTTATAAAACTGAGATCTATATTATTTTCCTTGATGTTTACACTCTCATATTTCCGGTTGTTAGCTCACGAAAACATATACTTAATTATGTAGCTTCAATTCTTTATTCTTGCACTTTAAAGGTCAACTTTGCAATTTGACAACTTTGACAATTTTGCTCTAAACTTGCTCTCCACTTGATCTTAAACTATAAATTTGCAAACACACATTCAAGGGAAGAAAGACTTGTTGATTGTTAGTGAATAACCCCTTGTAGGTAATTAAACCAAATGATGAGACAATTAAATTGAAGCATGAAACATGAAATGATGCAATGTAGATACCTTGGGTATTGCCTTGTAATACAAATCTGCAATCTAACATGTAGTGGCCATGATGGGTGTAGATCTTGATTTTTGAATATGAAGTGAAACAATGCTTGCAAGTAGATATTCAATTCTTAGCTCAACATGTATGAATGCATCAAATCCTTGACATGATGATATGATCTTGAATTTTTGCAATAAACCTTTAAAATCTACCTTGAAATGCCTTTGAAAATGCTCTTGTAATGCTCTAATGCTTGTAAACTTGAATTCTTGGAGACATAGTATGAATTTCTAGGAGAAACAATGTGAATTAACCCCTTATTTATACTAAATTGGGAGATTAACCCCAAAATTCCAACAATTAAGGCTAGTCACACTAGATCTCAAAATAAACATTATTAAATTCCTGCCACAATGAAATTCAAAAAGGGGTTCCTCATTAAGGGAGGGCCCATTTGCAACCTAGTCCATTCACCACCTAGGGCGAATGGGTTCTTGCTTAGTTTTCTAGGACCTAACCCCGTGGGATAGAAGGAGGGTCAAAAAGCCATGTAGAATCAGTAAAGAAAGGGGGGTCCTATTAAGGGAGGACCCATTCGCCACCTAGGAAAAATGGGTCTTGGCATCATTTTCTAGGATCTCAATTTTCTCAATTAAGTGTTATGCAATTTGAATTATGGGTGTCAGGATAGATCTTTGGGAAGTGTCATAAATAAGGTTTAAATTTGAATTAAAGGGGTTAATTAACTCTAATTAACCACAATTAACTAAGGGGCCCCTAGATAAATGTGAAAGTGTGTTACAAAAATTTACAACACCTAAATAGGGTACACATTAGGTACATTTCATTAAAAGGGGCCCATTAGGCTTAATTCATTAAATAAACCCTAGAAAAGTGTGAAAGTGTGTTACAACACTTTACAACACTCTTGCAAAGGACAATTTAAGGTACATTTGAATTAAATAAGGACCCTAGAATGATGTTAGTTTGTACAACACATTACAACACTATTCCAAGATACAATTAATCCAAATTAATTTCAATTATCCAAATTAAGTGTGAAAAGGGATTACTTTTTTTTACACTATTCTAAGATAATATCCTCTCTTAAGGTTGGTATAATGAAAACATATATTATAAAACTATATTCATGTTAAAAGGGTCATTTCATAGAAATTTATATATTTTTTAAATATAAGGATCAAGATATAATTAGAATAACATTAATCTAACTATATTCACACACATAATTATATAGGTGTAGTCACACCCATGCACTTAGTTTGTGCATTAATCTGCACTCCACATGCATCAACCCCTATGTACACTTTTGAATCAAATTGTCTTACATGCACCTTCACGCATAGTCCTTGTATATATTCATACACCATTTCACATTTGTATTTGTTGGTCTTGAACATGGATGTATGTTATTACTAACCATATGATTTTGATACTTAGTAACATAGAATTGTGACACCTATCACATTCCCATATACATTAAGAATGCTTCATATATTTTTTTATTTATCAACATATTATTAGAGGCTTATCTTACTATCCTTTTCAAATAATTTTTTATCTTATACAAGTTAGAAGTTTTGATGCATTTTTTAATCATAGTCAACCTATCTATAAATTCATTAACAAACATTACCTCTCTCACAAGAAATATAAAATAATTTAGAACATAATTTAATGATTCAAAGACTTTGAATGTTAGTTCTTAAATTGTATGTTAGCTCAATTTTTTATTGTGAGCTTTTGCGTACATGGGGATTTACATATTAGAAGTTCATATAAGAGGAGTAGATCTAAAAATTTATCAAAAGATTATTAAATTCCACCCTAAATAAATGTTTATTATTTTGAAATTTGATTATTTTTATTCATTCTAGAACATTATGTAATACTTAATGTTCAACATTACAATGCTTTTATTTGAAGTATAAATTTTATGAAATAAATATAAAAAAAGGATTGGATAGGAAAAGGTTAGAAATCCTTATCTACAAGTTTGTAAAATTTAACATACAAATCAATAAAAAAACATCAAATAACTATCCTATGTTTTATAAGAAATTATCACAATTACACATAGATAGTGAAAGCTTTAATGAAAAAATTTAGATTACAAAAGAATTATAAAAGGTTCCTATAAATGACATAATTTTATGACATATTTCATAGTAAGAAGATAAGTTTAGGTTATCTTATAGTTTTTAAAATTTAATAACTTGAAAAAACATTTAGAAATCTACTATGTGAGAGGAAACCATCAAGTAATTTAGAAAATAACAATTATTTATTTCTAGTCCCTAAAAATGATTCACTGATGACCTTATTATAGAGGCAAGGTGCCAAAATATAGTTATAGATTAACAACTAGGAATCATCCTTCACTAATTCAATTCACATTCAAAATTATAGAATATTCTATTTCAAGAGAATAATCTCATGTTAAAACATATTCCATAGGCACGTCCCTTCATGTGTAATATCCTAACAAGGATCTACAAAAATGACACAATATAACTAGGTTGTAGTTCAATAGCACATGAATCCATAAAGTTATTATGCAACCTTAAAATTTCAACAAAATTGCCATTTCTAAGTATCATTTTCATCATCTATCTCTATTAATATTACTTTATCTTTCTCGGGTTCTCTTTTCCTATATTCTCCATAAGAAATTAATGATTTATTAATAGTTTATCTGTTAATTTTTTACATGAACTTCCATCTAAAGTAATATATTCTAAAAGAAGCTAAAAATTTGGCACGTGTTATGTTTTCGTTATGAGAATCCTTATCATATTAAATTTAACTAAATCTCATATCTCCATCACCATATTCATAAATATTTTTTTGTCAAAACCTTCTACATTTTCCTCTAAATTGGTTATGATGATTTTTATGAATGTTTCTTGAACCTTTGTTACATCTTCCACATCATCAAGGTATAATTTAAATTCTAATATTTATTCAAGTAACGTAGTTAAAATCACCAATATAATACATAAATTCTTTTCTAAATTTTTTCTTTTAAATATTTTTTAATTGAATGTTCTTCCCACTTTATCATCTTGATCCAAATTGTCTTATCTATTTGATGGTTTGATGGTCTAGAATATTATATCTATTCAAACATGATCACTCATCTTATCAATGAAAAAAAAATTGGAAGATCCATTTTATTTTTTTCTTTCCTTTATTTTCATTCTCCAATTAATTTTATAATTATATCTTGTGAACCTCTTGTAACTTCTTAGTCATTGATTTACTATTCAATTATCTTATTCCCTTCTTGAGATAGTTCACTTGCCCATTCTTTAGTAGATCTAGATATATTTTTTATCTTATCTAGTAATACATATTATTCTTGAGATGAAAATTGGAGTTGATATTTTACCAATTTGTAACTTGCAAGGGGCTTATACATTATTTTATGTAGCTTTGCAATTCTACTATATATTTTTCAACTCTGGCTTCTTCTTTTTATCCTTTTGTAACCTAGTTGTCATTGTAGATATAGGAGATTCTATCTCAATGATCTCTTTTTATTGCTTGAAACATTGTAATCTCTAATCCCAAATTCTCATCATCTTTAATGGCTATAAGAGTGGTAATTTATACAATTCTAATTCTACATATAATCCTTGTAATGGAAGATAGGATTCTATATTTTTTTCTTGGTCTAGGAGTGTTATTTTTTTCTCAAAATACTTTTAATATCAATGAGGATAACACTCAATTGAGATTTTATAATCTTAAAATTAACTTATAACTATGTCAAATTAGAGGATGTTGCACTAACTTCCTCCTATTCCTATTTATTTAGAGGTGGAGAGATTACTAATTGATTCATAGTATTCAATAGATTTAGGTTTACTAGCTCTATTAATCCTCCTTAAATAAATCCTTTCTTTATTGTATTGCATTTTTTAAATACCATCATCTTGTTTTGAATTGGCAACCACATCCACTTCTTACAATGCTTCTTCTATTTCTTTTGATACTATGTTTTTTGACCTTTATTAGGTTGATTCTAATTAATCATTTATTTTTATTTCTTTGTAGGGATACATAGGAACTACAGTGTCTTGAGTAGAAACATTTATTTGGATCTTGATGTAGTCTAGGAAAGGGAATTTTATCAAAATTCCTCACCAAGAAACCACACAACAACAACAAAATGAGATTTACTTAATTCTCACATGTAGATTCTTTAGTTATAATAAACAAGTAATTCACATACAATAAAAATAATTCATGTTAGACAATACTTTTTCAAATATTTACAATGAATACAAGAAAACAACACTATAAAGCATATATTATCTATTGTGCATGCCTAAATCCCACATTGGCCTTCCTATCTTCATGTTTTCTCCTTCTTTCCTCATATACCAACCTACTTTGATCTTGACTTCTTATTTTTTTGGCTTCATCTCATTCTATTCTTTTTATGCACGTTGATGTTAGTTCAACCATCAAATAGAAGTTAAATATTTTCTTTCCATGTGCCGTGACATATATGTAGTATTGTCAATCAAAGTACTACATGTTGTTGGGGTTTAGAATTCAAGAACGATCCATGCCTCTTTATTTTTGTAGGCATCATATATTTATCCTCTATTGATTCTACTAAAATCTTGATCAGTTCCTAGGAATTGGGGTTTAGGATTTCGAAAGGAACCTTTCCTCTTAATAATCTTTGATTGGTTGGTTTTAAAAAACCTTAGTGACTCTTTTGATGTCAAGGTTTAGGGTTTCAGTATGCACCTAAACATATTCATTGGCCATACTAGGGTTATGGAGATTGTTGAAAACTTGATAGTTAAGCATTTTCATTGAGTGTTGAGGTTCAAGATAAAATCTAACACCTTTCCTTTTGGATCATCATGTTATACATATTATTGATATCCCAATTCTCATTCATGTTTCAAGTAGTAACTTTGTGGGGGTTTTTGTGCCTCAAGACTTCCTTTTTCCAAAGTCACAAGGTTACAAGGAATATTGATACCATGATTTACTATACCCCTATTAGGGTATAGTGAAACCAACTAACATTAGACCCCAAAAACTTAATTCAACTCATAAATTTAAACCATGATAAATTCCATCTTCCTTGACTCAAAAAAATTTCTAATCTTCATGTAAACACATCAAAAATTCAAAATAATAAAAAGCGACTAATTTTTTTAGGTGATGTAAGATTTCCCATAAACCTCGGATGCTCTTGCATTAGACACCCTAAGTAGATAAATTTTCTATGAGTTGGAAACTTAGGACAATTTTGAAATTTCTTATGATGGTAATCCCACATTTTTCCTTGATCCACATGTGCTCTTTGTTTGCTTCAATTAAGCTAATCCTTCCCTTCTACTCTTCTTATTCATCCTCAACACATAGCTCACCATGCTACTTGTCTTATCCTATAGGTTTGAGTCATGGTTTACATGAGAAAATCTATAACTTCTCAACTATATCTTGGGATATGTCTTCTCTAAGCCTCCAATCATTTGTAATTACCTATATCCTATATTTTGTTCCCCTTTTCTTTATGTTGTTGTTGCATAAAACCAATATTTTTTCCACTCTTTCCATCTATAATCTACTCAGGAATTTTTTTCTCCACCTTTTAAGTTCTTTTTTATATTTTGGTTGATCTAAATTATCTAATTTTAAGGATTATTTTTTGGTGGGGCATTATTGTACTTTCCATTGGAAAAACATGATTTCTTGTCCTATAAGGGGAGATCCAAAGTCTTATGCTATTCTTTCTTTTATGTTAGTTAGTGTGTGTATGAATAATGTGAGTCCATAAGAAAATAATACAACACACCAATGAAACATTATATCAGAGAATTAAAATGATAATCAAATCAAATTGAAACAACAAACTCCCCAATGGTGTCTCATTATCCTCTATCTCCAAGGATTCTTTAAGTCATTTTTTCTCTTAGATTGTTTGTGCACATGACTTTCCAAATGACAACCTGAAGAATGAGATGTTGGAAATGCAAGAGATATCTCCTACACTGCATGATTGCTAAACTAGTTTTCAATGATATGCAAAGATTAAGATGTTGCTATAATATTGATAATAGAAATGATATGATTAAGCTACTATAATTAAGATGTAGCTAATGAAAGTGCCATGATTAATCTACTTAATGCTAAAATGACAATGCTAAGATGTGAAGATGGCAATGCTAATGAAATTTCTACAGAGTATAACTATGATCAGCTCTCTATATGATTTGCTATAAATGAGGCTCTATTTATAGATTTTCCAAGGCATGAGCCTAGGTGGCCGGAATCAAGGGTCTGGATTTGATCTGGAAAATGGATGATTGAAGGTGAAGAGGTTAGAGAGAAAAGGGGAGTGTGTTCCCTTTAAAAGAACAAACTGCCAAGTGCGAAGAGGAATCAAATGGAGATTAAAGCCAAGTGTCCCAAGTTTGGTTAGAATTTGTTGAGGATAAATTCCAAATTAAATATTAAGAATATTTAATTTCATGAGACACATGATGAGGTGGAAGGTGAAAAGAAGTTAGTAGAAATGTGCTCAAATTCAAATATAAAATTCAAATTTAATAAGAGGAAGTTAATTAAATAAAACAAACTAATTAAAGTTGTTCATTTAATTAAGACATGAAGAAAATGATTTAAGATAGGAAGAATTAAAGAAAGTGAGCTATATAAATAATTTTTTTGATTTATTTATAAGTAGAAGAATTAAAGATTATTAATCAAATAACTTGTATTTAACTAATTTCCTCCAGACCAAATTTGAGTGTATATAGTTAGCTGACCTTCTTATTCTTTAGAAATTGGTGTTCTAGCTTGGGGCTATGACCTTGAAGGGATTTATTCAATTTCTAGAGGGTATTAGTTATTAGAATAGGAAAATAATGAGTTCAATGATTTTCCAAGTTGAAAAAACAACTAGATTAAATTTGGTTTGTTGGGAAGTGTAATTTATTTCTTAAGTTGCTTGGTAAAAATAAATGTCTTACTTAGGACAATATCAAAAAGAGAGGATTTATAAGCCCTTCTAAATATTTTTGGTGGAGTTAATGAGGAATATTTGTCTCATGTTTTCTTCTAGTGCCCCATTTTTTAGCATCTTTGAAGGCAATGGTGGCATATTTTGAATTGACCCTTTATTTATGCTACTTATTTATCTAATTTTTGGGCTAGTTTTGGGTTCCCTCTTACTTTTTTGATGAATGGAAAACTCAAATAATCCTCACACTAAATCATTCAACACCACCAACAACAAACAAGATGTAAAATCTTGCAACAACATAATTAATCTTCTCTATTTAAATTGCAACAAATTTTCTCAACTCCAATAAAATCTGATTACACAAGTTTGTGCATCTATACAAGATTAAATAAATCAATACAAAATAGATTATAATCTTCTATGAGACAACAAACAATCTCAAAAATCAAGCTACAATTTTTCTTCTTCAAATCATCTCCATGCACTGCAAAACTAGCTCCCCAATCTACTATCTTCAATCACCAACTTGTTGATCTTCAACCATGGATTTCATAATCCATTTTCTATTGCAACACACACTCTCAAACCTGAAAAATTATTGCTTCTACCTTCTTGCTTCAAAAATGCATTCCTCGGAAGCATCAACTTCAATATGGCAACAACAACTCTTGAAAATGACCAAAATAAAATATATAAATTAACTCCTTCACACCTTTCCTCTAACTCCCAATTTTATATGCTTATAAAATGGAAAATATTCTTTCAAAAATGTATTTAAAATCATTAAATGTGGAAAAGATATCTTTTTTAACCTCCATCCATGATTGGCCAAGAAAAGTAGCCACTTCCTCACAAATAGGAGCCCCTGGATAGAAAAATCCAAACCAATTTCTCTCGGCCATCCAAATTCTTCATGCAAAAGTTAAGGAACATTAAATTAGTT
The DNA here is from genome assembly GCA_007258455.2 of Sequoia sempervirens. Lineage (NCBI taxonomy): Eukaryota > Viridiplantae > Streptophyta > Pinopsida > Cupressales > Cupressaceae > Sequoia > Sequoia sempervirens. The sequence continues at coordinate 126,288 of VDFB02256326.1, read as the reverse complement.
GTCACAACTTGTAACTCCCAAAATCCCATGCCCAAGAAGGTATATTTGAAGATTTTTCCTTGAAAACACCACAAAATCAGCTCAAATCACCATAAAATTGTAACATAACAACTTGTCCAAATATTTGTCAAATATTTTAGGCCTTATTACAAAAATTTATTCACCTAAAATACTTAAATACCAAACTAAATAAAAATTTAAAATTAAATATTTTTGGTTGATGCAAGATTGCCAGTCAACCATGGATGCTCCTACATCAGACACCCAAGGTAGAAAAATTTTGTGAGCTTGGTCTCACAAAATGGATTTGAGTGGTAGAACCATCCTTTCAAGTTGTAAAAAACCCTTAACAAACTCCATTACTAAAACTGGTACCTCTGATTTGTTCTTCTTTCTGCTCTTCTAGCACCTAGTCGGAACAAGTATCCTTCTCCTCTAACAATTCTTCTTTGCAATCAACATTTTCAATGTGGAATCAGCTCCACCATAAACCAACCACCTCCGCCAAATGCAACTCACAATATCTTTCAATATTGTGGGATTCAACCCACCATATTCTAACCACCTCCTCCAAAATGTACCTACGCTAAACTTTACAATACCAAACAAATCTTCTACCTTCCATACTTCACTAGCAATCTCTAACTAAACCATCTCATTTGAATTCACTAAATCATCCAAATTATCATGAAAATAATTAAAAATAAAAGTTTTTACCTCCTCACCACTTGTTTCAATATCATTCCCAGCCTCATAAAAGCATTCATGAAAATATGATTTCACCTCATTGCCTTTTGTTGCAATATTCACTCCACCTTCCATCAACACTTATCATTTCTTTTCTACCACTGAAATATTTTCATCTACACAAGATCCACTCTCATCTCCATCATAAAAGTAAAACGCATTATGAATTACCTCTTTCTCTTCAACCTTTTCTTCACCACTGCCTACTGCCATATCTTCTTCACCTTCACTCTTAGTTGCACTTTCATTTTCCATTACTTTCAAGTCCTCCAAAGGAAACTCATCACCCTTAATCATTGCTACACTTTCCTCTTCTTTTCCCTCTATCCTTTTGAACAAGGATTTCCACATTTTCCTTTTCATCCTTCTTCTCTTCACATAAATTTTCACTTGCAAACATATCAGTACCAAAAGAACAATAAGATTCAACCCTTCCCATTTTATTTTCCTTTCTATCCTTATTATCTACTACTTCTTTTTCCACTTCCTCTTGCCTATCCTACAAAGGATTCAAAAAATATTATTTCACATCCTTTATTATGTTATATTTATTCTTCCTACCATCATGTAGAGCTCTTCGATCATACAACCATGGTCTACCCAACAAAACATGGAATATATCCATAGGTACTATATCACATACAATCATGTTAGTTTGTAGATCTATACTCCAAGGTATCATCATTTCATGTTTCATTTTTCATGCTTCCATTTCATTATTCCATCATAAGGTTTAATTACCTAAAGGGGTTTGACCAAGGAAAATCCCTATTCTCTAACAATCAACAATTTTTTCTCCTCTTTGATGTGTATTTGCAGTTTCATAGGTTGAAGATCAAGTGGAGAACAAGATTGAAGCAAAAATGTCAAAATTATCAAGTTGCAAAGTTGTCATCCATATTGCAAAAACATAAAAACAAGGCTACAAAAATTGTTTCAAGTTTTTGAGAGTTGAGTACCAAGGATCTGGAAGTGTAGATCTTGAAGAATAGAACCCAGATCATAGTTTTTCAAAAAACCCTAACATGGACCGATTCACAAGTAAAGGTGAATGAGTCCTCAGTGACCTAGAAACAAGTTTTCTACAAGGTACACATTGTTTCAGCCTTCTAAAATTTCCCTTATTGTTTCTATAATAGTTAGGAGTGTTTTTTTATTGTTATTTGCATCATATCATACACATAATTGCATGTTTAGTAAGAAAATTTTAGTGGTTCATCATCTTGATCAATTCATTTTGATGAACCCTATTTTTTAATAAAACACCCATTTTCATAGGTGGATCATCACTTCTCTCAATTTTTTTCCTTCTCCTCTTCTAGGTCCTCACCTCCACTTGTGGTATCTAAGATAAGATCTAGTTTGTGGTGGGAACCTACTAAGATTCAAAGGAGTCATTAGTTTTCCCCTTAGTTGTCTTAGGTGATTTTATTATTTCTTGGTTGGTTACAATGTATTTGATAGTTAATTTTGTGGAGATGGAACCTCTCATTATTTGCAGTAGGACATTCTAGGTAGATTCCTCTTCAATAAGAGATATAGTTAATTTTTTCTTTTTTTTCTTTGAAATACTCATTGGAGTGGGGTCAAGATACTTTTAAATGAAATATATGGTTGAGTAGATGCATAGGTTGTGAATTTTTCTAGCACCAAATCTACCTATGTAATTAGCTACTTGGTTTGGAAACATGGAGGTTTTGATTTTTACTCCTTTTTCATCACCAAACGATATTATTATTTCACTTACTTGGATTTGAGGATTTTTTGGAGTGAAGGAAGAGGCGGGATTGAAATGATCCTTCTCAAATATGTCATCCCATTTATTACCCAAGGAAAAGTAACTTGGTTTTTCCACCATGTGTCCAACTTCTTTCCCATATTTTCACCAATTATTTATTCTATATTCACTCCAACCTAGCTTCTTCAAAGAATGTATTTTTTAATTCTAGGTGATATGCAACAAATTTCTTCTAAAATGTTTGATATTATTGTGAAGGAGTAGGAATAGGGGTTGTAATATCTCATGTATCAACATATATTTATACCTCTTCTTTAGGTTATTTTTAGCTTCTACTTATGGTCAAGGCTCAAGTGTGAACTTATTAACATCATTGTCCTTGATTCTATTTAGCTAAGTCATAAGCCACCATGTGGGCTCATATTTCAATTCACTTATGATTAGGTTTAGCTATAAATCTTTCAAAAAAATTCTAGAATCTTAAAAAATTTCCTCTTTACAACAACCATATTGTTGTAAGGGAAAGGAAGATAATTCAAAAATGTCTTGCCCTTGATATACTTTAGGATAATCATACAATATTTTAAGAGTCATGTAGCCTTCTCATTTTTAGTTAGAGCCATAATAGGAATAAGAAAGTTACCTAAATACTAATATTAATAATAATCAATTCAATGTAAGTATGAGATCCGTATAGTAATTGGATCATAACCCCTTCGAGAATGAAAAGGTTAGGCTTTCCTCAACTACTTTGACACCCAAATGTTTTACCTTTTTCATGCAATCATATGCTTTTGGTGTGGAAAACTCGGACTTGTCAACTGTTATGTGAATCTTTCACTTTTCCTTTGTTTTGCATGTCATCATAAGGGATTGAGCCAATTCAATGTAGCTCGGAGTGATTCAACGTGTTTGGGTGCAAAAGAGGGCCATGCCTAGCATAAAAGTACCCATCCAGACATATTGAAATAGTTGGTTTGGTCGCATGAGTTGCAAAATGAAAGTTGTATCACTTTACAACTTTACACTGGTTGCATTTGACAACTTTTTCCTCAACTAAAAAGTCATCACCATGAGAAAACACCTCTGAGATAGCAAAAAAAGAGAGAGGTTATTGTAGAGGAGCCCAATGCAATCTCGTAGCCTCAAAAAAAAAATTTGTAAGCATCACAATTTTTGAGTAATATCCTGTCAAAGATTGTATCCATTTTACACTTTGGATTTTTAAGGGGTCGAGTTAGTTGAACGTAGCTCAAAGTGATTCAACATGTTTGTGTGTGAAAGAGGACCATACCTAATGTAAACATACCTAGCTAGACATGTTGGAATAGTCAATTTAGTTGCATGAGTTGCATAACGAAAGTTGCACCACTTTGCAACTTTACACTGCTTGCATTTGACAACTTTTTCCTCAACTAAAAATTCATCACCACAGGAAAATGCTTATGAGATAGAAAAAATTGAAAGAGGTTATTGTAGAGGGACCCAATGTGATTACATAGCATTAGAAAAAAAAATTGTAAGTGTCATCATTTCGGAGTAATAGCCCGTCAAATATTGCAGCTATTTTGCACTTTGGACTCTTAAGGGATCGAGCTTGTTGAACATAGCTCAAAGAAATTCAACATGTTTGGGTGAAAAAAAGGACTATTCATAGCATAAAAATACCCATACAAATGTGTTGGAATAGTCATTTTGGTCACACGAGTTGCAGAATGAAAGTTGCACCACTTTGCAGCTTTACACTGCTTACATTTGACAACTTTTTCCTCAACTAAAAAGTTGTCACCATGGGAAAACACCTCCAAGATAGAAAAAACTGAGAGATTTTATTGTAGAGGGGCCCAACATGATCCTATAGCCTAAAACAAAAATTTTGTAAGTGTCACGATTTCCAAGTAATAGTTCGTCAAAGATTGTAGCCATTTTGCACTTTGGACTCTTAAGGGATTGAACCAATACAGCGTAGCTTAGAGTGATTCGACATGTTTGGGTGTGAAAGAGGATCATTCCTAGCGTAAAAATACCCATCTAATTTTTTTGGAACAATCAGTTTGGTCGCATGATTTATAGAATGAAAGTTGTACCACTTTGCAAATTTACACTGCTTGCATTTGACAACTTTTTTCTCAACTAAAAAAGTCATCACCATAGAAAAACACCTCCGAGATAGTAAAAACAAAGAAAGGTTATTGTAGAGGATCCCAACACAATCTTGTAGCCTCAAACAAAAAAAAATTAAGTGTCGTGGTTTCCAAGTAATAGCCTATCAAAGATTGCAACCATTTTGCACTTTGGACTCTTAAGGGATTGAGCTAGTACAGCATAGCTCAAATTTATTTGATGTGTTTGGGTGTGAAAGAGGACCATTCCTAGCATAAATGTACCCATCCAGACATGTTGGAATAGTCAGTTTGGTCACATGTGTTGTAGAATGAAAGTTGCACCACTTTACAACTTTACAATGCTTGCATTTGACATATTTTTCCTTAACAAAAAAGTCATCACCATGGGAAAATTCCTCTAAGATAGAAAAAATTCCTCTAAGATAGAAAAAATTAAGAGAGGTTATTATAGAGGGACCCAACATGATCCCATATCCTCAGAAAGAAAGTTTGTAAGCATCATGGTTTCTAAGTAATAGCCTATCAAAGATTGCAGTCATTTTGTACTTTGGACTCTTAAGGGATTGAGTCGATACAACATAGCTCGAAGTGATTCGGTGTGTTTGGGTGCGAAAGAGGACCATGCCTAGTGTAAACATACCCATCTGGATGTTTTGGAATAGTCATTTTGGTTGCATGAGTTGTAGAACAAAAGTTGCACCACTTTGCAACTTTACACTGCTTGCATTTGAAAACTTTTTCCTCAACTAAAAAGTCATCACCACGAGAAAACACCTTTTAGATAGAAAAAACTAAGAGAGGTTATTGTAGAGGTGCCCAACACCATCACGTAGCCTCAGAAAAAAAAATTCTAAACATCATAGTTTCTGAGTAATATCTCATCGAAGATTGCAGCCCTTTTGCACTTTGGACTCTTAAGGGACCGAGTCAGTTGAACATAGCTCGAAGTGATTTGACATGAAGGGATACAAACTCATAACCTATAGGGTGCGAAAGGACACTTGATATCACATGTGAACCTACAACAACCTTGAAAAAATTCCTTTGAACTTGAATATCATAGATTAACATATTCTTTGAATTCAACAACAACCACTGGCATGCCTTTGAACTTTCAAATATCCTTGGATTCCAATTCTAATATAAGAATTGTATGTATTTCCTTCTATTGAACATCTAGAATACTGAGAAGGGGGGTCAATTAGTATTCCATAAAACCACAATAAAATCCATCTAATCATTATCACAATTCTAACTAAATCAACAAGAAGGAACATAAAAACCAATCAACACAAACAAACACATGAACACCAATATTTTTATCTAAAAAACCTAAAAAGGGAAAAACCACGGTGAGGGTTAACTCACAATATATTATATTCAGATAAAAAATATTACAGGGCTCACTGTCAAGATTCACTATCCTTAAAAATGCCACTGCCTAAGTACAAAAGATGGCTAAGTACCAAAATACAAAGATAGTGGCTCACTGCCAAAAGATTGAACTGATAGAATACACCTTCAATGTGCAAGGATCAATTCCAATGAAGCTCAAAATATGATGTACTAACTCACACAAAATTTTCTCAACTAATCTGAACTGATCCATAATTGATAAAGCATTTAGGCTCAAATCTTCACTTACCCCTTAATCCTTTTCACACCTCTTCCTTTTCATGATTTTATTCTCTCTTTAAGGAATCTTATATATATACAAGTATATCTTATTCATCAATTAGGTCAGCCTAATTAGATGAAAACAAAATAATCAAAACTCTCTTTTTTGGCACCATATCTAATTTAAACATTTTATCCATGTAGTGCATTATACCAAGTTGGTTAACATCCATCATAACTAGTCTCCATAATGTATTGCATACACTAAGTCGGCTGAGACTAGAACACAATTCTCCAAACCAACAAATAAACCTCAAATCAAATTCCTTCTAGATCTACGAACACATTAATTTCCCATCATACTACCAACAAAGAGACTACCAAAAAAACTACAGTATAAGAATGTTCACCTTAAGAAAATGCAGTCTCCCACATAGTATTCCAAGCAAGGAACAATAGTAGAATATAGAGTTGAACTCTGTCAGAGATAACTTTCTACTCACAACCAAAAAATGTCTCAAGATATAGGATATAGTTTTCTGAATGAGTCATGATAACATGGTTAAGATATTAGAATCATATCAGATATTGCAGTGAATTTTGGACTCAATTACCAATACACTAATCCATCACAAAAGAGTATTACCGACAAAGAACAACTTCTAATAAACCAAGTAGACTTCCAATATAGTTATAATCATGTTGACATCAATGACGACATAGGAACAACCAACACAAACCATCCATACTTCATGTTCATGTTGCAAGGCTCCATAATCCCAACAATCTCCCCCTTTGGCATTGATGGAAACATGCATGACAGAAACATTTTCCAATATACTGCAATTGAATACTTTGAATACTCCCCCTATCAAAACTATTCTTCACAAAAAAAAAAAATCTTTGTTAACCTCTATCTCTTCATCTCTATCTCTCCATCTCTCTATCTCTCCCCCTTTGACATCACTAACAAAGAATGGGGTCTGATATATATGTATATATGTATTAGAATGTAACCAAAAAGATATGAACACAAAATTGAATTAACCTAAAGAAGAACCTCTAAGACTCTCTAGGATGACCTTCCATGATGCTTTTCCTTCTTCCCATGAACCTTTTACACTTATAAGAGTCTTGTGTAATAGCTAAAGCTTAGTTAAGGACTCTATACCATCTACTAAAGTATTGGGACTAAGATCAATCTCTAATAATTCACCAATACAGCCAAGAGCACTAAAAATTGAAGTGTGCCTAAGTTTAATCAGGTCTCTGAGTGCCACAAACTTCTTGATAACTTCAATCCTTTGATCCTGTAGAGAAAATAATTTGTCTTGAAGTTACACAATGTAGGACCACCTCTGATTATCTCTATCTTCTGCTAACCTGTATGTATCTTCTTGAGTGCTCATCCAAGATTCACTCATCCTTATCTCATTTCTTACATTCAATGTATTTCCAGACCAATCTAGGAAAAAATAAAGCAATTCATGTGCCTCTTCTTCATAAACTTGTACATTCTCCAATTCCTTCATCACTCGATTGTGTGCATTTTCACATTTTTCCTTAATATCTTCCAAATTTCCTTCATCAGACCTAATTCTAGTATGCACTTCAAGTCTGGAGATGCAGACCTTCAAAGAATCAATCATGCCTATGAGATTATCCACAATAGAAATAGATGAATAAAATTTTACACTAGGAATAACCTTTTGCAATTCTTCCAAGTATCTTTGAATGTTTATTCTTTCATGCTCATGTTGAGCTCTCTCAAACTCACTTCCTTCTACAACTTCTTACTTAACAACACTCTTCATTTTCTTCCATGTTCTAGTTGCACTACCAGAGGTACCTTCTACATTAAGATTCTTAGGGCTTTCCAAAATATTTTTTACATAATGATCAAATTCAACCTCTGACACTTCATAATCTAACTCAAATATCCATACTAACCTTGATTCAACTGCTTCCATGTGATATAAATCTATAGACACAAGAAAATTGATGCTTTCGAAGTACCTTTCAACAACACTTACTAGAATCCTAAACCTTCTATTCATCCTCATCTAAAATATTCCAAAGAATGTAGCAAGTGAAGTCTCTTTTGCATCCGAGCTACCAATATTTTTCATGAAGTTCCTGATTTGATGAGAAATAGGATCTCTATTTGACCATTTTATCCTTCCTATTACCGGTAATTCTCTTAAAAAGTAAAAGAGTAAATAGAAAACCAAATTGCCATATCAGAATATATTCTTCTTACTCTTCTTAATTTCCTTTATATTCTTCAAAATATATATACGAAATAATTCACAGAAGTCATAATCCATACCTCTTTTAACCATATCAACAATAGTATGTACAACAACAATAGAAACTATAAGTTCATTGCTAGGGATACAAACTTTGTGACCGATGACCATAGCAGCATACCTTATTACCAGATCCACAATTGATCTCAAATCAATCTCTCTCCCTTCAAGATTCATACTGGTAACCTCAATTATCTCGTGCTCATCCATATCCATTTGTTTGGGAACTGGTCCAGAGGAACACAAACCAGTTACATCTTTGATCTAGCTTCTTTGGTAATCAAATGCACCTCATAAATCCACAAATATTCATCATGAATTTTGTTGAACACTATTTGAATATACTTCTTTTCAAATTCAAACAAGGGGAATTTCCTCCAAACATCCAACTTTTTCTCAATTAACACTATGCAGGCATCATGGCTCTCTTCCAATTCACTCTCCCATAGCATGCTCAGTTGATCTAATGACATCTCTTTTGTCTTACTATAAACAAATGCATAGATATTTTCTATGGGAAACATTCTTGAAGGGATGCGAGAGAATGCACCAATAGACTCTTCCAACACATTCTTCAAATATCTCTTCAAATTAACTTGCACTTTATCCACACTATTCACAACCTTTAAATTATCCATAGCAATAAAAATGAAAGATTGTGCAAACAGGAATACCTATGTAAATTCCAATAAAAAATGTATAGATATCCTACTTCCAGAGCGAACTTTGAATTCACTTGTTCTCTTCTTCAAACCCTAAAACTTTGAATTACTCTCTAAGCTTCCTTTGCATGCCTCTCTGAAAATACATAAGCCTCTTGAATTATCTGAATTTATTCCTTTCATTCTAAATTATTTTGCAATAAATGCTTCAACTTGCAGGTAGATTACCTCAAAAATTGTGTACGCCTCCATTCTTTCAAATTCTACAGACTTCATTCTTCACACATGCAATTGAGAAAATTTCTTAATTTCATTACCACATTAAATATACTTCTATCATGATGTGACACAAGTATCAATGAGGGGGTTTATTATATTTACAAATAATTGCTCCCCCTTAGCCACTGCTCGACTCAAAAATATACGGGAGTATCTACACCGGAGGTCAGCATAGATAAGATTGATGATTTTGATTCAAATTTCTTGAAATCACCTTCCTTTCTCTAAATCTTTTTCATTTCCTTTCTTGCTTCTTTTGAATCAATGATTTGATCATTCTTCTTCACTGGATAATTATTCTTTCTTCTTCTACAGTTATTAATAGGGTGTTTTGGATTGTTGCACTTACAACAAATAGCATTCTTCTTTCCATTCCTTCTTTTATTCAAATTATTTTCACATAGACTAAATTTATATCCAATTTTCTTCCACTTAAGACATTTTCCAGAGAATGATAAAGAATCGTTCATTTTACTTTTGTAGTCCTTTTCCTTATGACCAAGTTTCTTGTAGGAATAACAAACACCATTGAAAGATAAATACCTTTTAGCATCAGGTTGTTTGACAGGAGTTCTTCCAGATTTCCTTCTTAGATCCTTGACTTGTCCATCTTTGCACCAAGTCTTCTTACCAGTAGATTGCTTCACTTTATAACTTTGACCTTCCTCAAACCCTAAGCCACTCTTATCCATTGTCAATCTTTGAGAAGTAATCAAATCATCAAGAATTGTCGAGCTTATCTTAAATTTATCTTCAAAGCTTCTTGCCTTTTCCAGATCGGATCTCAAAATTTTTACTTCTTCCTCAAGCTTCATGCATTCATCCATCTTCCTTTGAATTTCAATTTCCTAACATTCTTCAGTTCTTTTTTTCTCATCCAATTGTTGCAATAGGCTAGAGGCAATTTCATCTACCTTAACCAATAGATCACATGCTTCAACACTTCTACTTTGTATCTTTTCAATATACTCATTCACTTTCATCAACTTGTCCTTCAGATCTTTTATTTCTTCTGAATATCTAGCATAGACCACTTCCAGAGGAAAAATTTTCTTATACTCAAATTTCAGGACCTTCCTCAAGTTGTTAGGCTTCTTCTGAGGAACCAAGCTCTAATACCAATTGTTGAACATTCAGAATACTAAGAGGGGGGTGAATCAGTATTCCATAAAACCACAATAAAATTCATCTAATCATTATCACAATTCTAACTGAATCATCAAGAAGGAACATAAAAACCAATCAATGCAACCATACAAATGAACACTAGGATTTTTACGTGGAAAAACCACAGTGAGGGTTAACTCACAATATAGTATATCTAGATACAAAATATTGCAGGGCTCACTACCAAGACTCACTATCCTTAAAAAAGCTCACTATATGAATACAAAAGATGGCTAACCACCAAGATACAAAGATAGTGGCTCACTGCCAAAAGATTGAACTGATAGAATACACCTTCAATGTGCACTGTTCAGTTCCAATGAAGCTCAAAATATGAAGTATTGTCTCACATGACAGTTTCTCAACTAATCTAGACACTGATCCAAAACTGATAAAGCATTTAGGCTCAGATCTTCACATTCCCCTTAATCATTTTCACACCTCTTCTTTTTCATGCTTTAATTCTCTCTTCAAGGAATCATATATATATACAAGTATATTTTATTCATCAATTAGGTCAGCCTAATTAGATGAAAACAAAATAATCAAAACTCTCTTTTTTGGCACCATATATAATTTAATCATTTTATCCATGTAGTGCATTATACCAAGTTGGATAACATCCATCATAACTAGTCTCTGTAATGTATTGCATACGCTAAGCCGGATAAGACTAGAACACAATTCTCCAAACCAACAAATAAACCTCAAAGAAAACACCTTCTAGATCTGAGAATATTGTATTAATTTCCCATCATACTACCAACATAGAGACTACCAAAAAAACCACGGTATAAGAATGTTCACCTTGAGAAAATGTGGAGTCTCCCACACAGTATGCCAAGCAAGGAACAATAGTAGAATACAAAGTTGAACTCTGTCAAAGATAACTTTCTGCTCACAACCAAAAAACCTCTCAATATCTAGGATATAGTTGTCTAAATGATTCATTATAACATGGTTAAGAGATTAGAGTCACATTAGATCTTGCAGTGAATTTCATACTCAAATACCAATACACCGATCCATCACAAAAGAGTATTACCGATAGAGAACAACTTCTAGTAAACCAAATAGACTTCCTATATAGTTATCATCATGTTGACATCAATGACAACATAGGAAAAACCAACACAAACCATCCATACTTCATGCTCATGTTTCAAGGCTCTATATTTCCAATGCCTCCAAATTATAAAAAATGATACCTCTTGAATTTGTACAACAATAGGACTTATACAACCACTAATATTTGCATTTTTTGACGATTTAGGAAATGAAATTCTCTTTACATATCACATACCACTTTGCACAAGCATAAAAATGAAAAAATAACTAAAATGAATGCTTAACAATGCTAAACCAACAAAAATACTTTCTATCCACTACAGACATTTCCTTTTCTTGTTACTCTTCACCATTTGTAAATCTTTTATAAATCATCATAAACAATCTTTTCCTTGCATGCATTTGTGTGGTTGAGAAAATGCCTCAAAGACATGACTCTTGAGGTCTTCAAATTAATTGTTTTCCCTATTCACTTGATAAAGTACTACCCCTTTATGAGTATATTAGACCTTATATTATTGTACTATGAAGTGTTTTTACTTTCTTCTATTGACTATCATTTGTATGACTATCCTTTAACCTTTATATGCAACTCATTTTCCTTAAGACCTAAGGACTACCCTCTTGAATCCTTATGGACTATCCTTCCTCTTGTAATTGCACTTCCTTCAACTAAGATTTGCAACCTTTTGTGCAATCTACCATTAATGGTCATCTTCAAACACCTTCAAGTATGCCCTTATAACTCTTATTATTCAAATCTCATGGTTGTCTTGAGATTGTTGCCCCTTTTATGATTGTGATCATGCATAACTCATAAAAAGTAATTAAAGTCAAAGGTACTAATAATACTGTAAGAGAGGGGGACTGGCCATCATTCAAGGCCCCAGGTCACAAAGGACCAAGAGCGGAAGGAAGCCCTAACTTACCTCAGCTTAGCGAGATGTTGGGGAATGCGGGACGAGAACGATGAGGACTATAATGTCCTTCAATCACCCTATAGACCCAAAATGCAAGATGAGGCTAGGTGGGCTAGTTTTCAGGTTCAACACTACACCTCAAGAGGCTCTCTATCTGAGGATGAAAGCGCAGTCCTAGAACGACAGTGTGGTGCACTGGCATCTCTCAAGCGTGTTAGCGTTCGTACGACCAAACAACTCTAGAGACAAGGTCAAACCTAAGATAACAAGATAACGGCCTAGCTAACTACTATTAAAGGGCCAAAATAATGTGATTAAGTAAATAAAATACTCTCTCATGTGATAAAGTAAAAGTGCAAGAGTTAAGGTGGTAAGAAGGATCTCATAAAGAAACTTGTTCGCTAGCTAGCTCCTCGAAAGCACATTCACCTACACACAAGGGGGAAAATGTTGGGTGCCTGTATAGGGGCCTACTTAGTTAGACCCTTGTTTAGGTGTTTCTACCTCCATGGATAGCCAAGAAATCAAGATAAAGAAAACAATATAGTAAAGAACACTAAAGCACTACAAAATAGTAAATGTGCTTACTCTACCAAGTAATAGAGGAGAGGAATGGGAAGCTTACCACCTCCACCAAAAGCACTTAAGGTTGATGGGGGAGAGATTGAGAGTACTCAAGCCTCTCCTACAATGGTGTGGTCCCAAACATGCTCTACTAAAGTGGTGGAGTGAAGTTGTTGCTGCAATGAGGTGCAAAAGTGTTGTTAGGTGAAAAAGTGTTGCTAGAATGCTTGAAGTGAGTGCAAGAGTGTGAAGAAGTTGGTTTGAATTCTTGGAAGAAGTTTAATTGAATGCTTAGTGGATGAAATGCTTTTTGAAGGAGTGAATTTCAAGAGGATATGAAGAAAACAACCATATTTAGTTCAGTCGAATGAAGAGGGCATTACAACTTGACCACCAATGAGAAGTGTAACGCCTCTGTAGGTTCAGCCATAGGAATCTGCCAAGGACGTAAGCACATCGTGCGGATTTCTACATGTTGCACGGGTGTTCCCAATAGAAATTTCCCCACCGACACTCAAAATAGGTGCCAAGTGGGATGCAAGAAAAGGGATTAGGTGTAATTAAGCCTCTGAACTTGGTTTTCTAAGGTGGAAAAAGGGAAAAAGGGGAATTTGCACAAGGGTTGAAAATTCACTCTTATAAATTTTTCCCCCACTTTAGTGAGCACAAGTACTGATGAGTGCTTCGGTAAAGTAGATCAAGGAAGGAGTAATGTTAGGAATGTGTACCTGAACCATCGAGGAAGTAGACCATGATCTGATGAACCTGAAGGTACAAGACAAGCGAAGGACTTCATAGCTTCTCAAAACTATGAAGCTGAAGAAAGAAAGCGTCTTGCAGACCCAATGACCTGCAAGGAGGAAACCCCCAAGATCTCTCACATGAAGGAAGCCCCGTGAAGTAAGTGCCTTACAGGCTTGCAAACTTGGAAGGAAGATATCCCCCAAGATCTCTCACATGGAGGATACCTGAGAAGCATCCCCCAAGATCTCTCACATGGAGGAAGCAAGGAAAGCACCCTATAGACCTCCAGACTTGTAGGGAAGGTATTCTCCAAGATCTCTCATATGAAGAATACCCAAGGAATTTCCCTACAAGCCCGTAGACCTGTAGGGAAGGTAACCACCAAGATATTTGGCATGGAAGAAACCCAAGAAAGTGCCTCATAGGCCCACAGACCTATAGGGGAGCCACCTCCAAGATCTCTCGCATGGAGGAAGCTCAAATGAAGTGCCCTACAGACTCTCAATCCTATAAGGAGGTATCCCCCAAGATCTCTCACTTGGAGGAAACCTAGGAAAGTGGACTCTGTAGATTCAAGAAGTAGCCACATAGAAAAGTAAGCAGACAGTCTCACAAACCGTTGACAATTCGGAAAAATTTCAAAGGGGTTCCTTAGGGACCTGACATGAAGAAGGGGTCCACTCAAGGGACACATTTTGAGACTAGATGTTCTCTTTCTCGAATTGATCCATCATCAAGGGATCCTTTTGAAAGATGTTCACTTCATCAAGGAATTCGAAAGGAAGAATATGCCCCATGCGAGGGGAAGGTCAAATATGTTCCCACTTCGGAGGAAGGTTTTCAAGTCCTTTCTTTATGAACCCATGATGAAGGAAACATGTTCCATTAGGGTTCCAAGTTGAGAATGTGATTCTAAAGAAATATTTGTGAAGATTTTTGAGAAAAGATTCGTTGGCAATGAATTCATTTTCTGAAAATCAAAAAGTTGAAGAAAAGCGTTCTCACACATGAGAGGGACAACTCAAGCAAAGAAGAGAGAAAGATAAAGAGAAAGTAAAAGGGAAAACATAAACAAAGGACACAGAGGGATCTAGCTTAGCGGGGTCAGATCTATCCATGCTCATATAAATAATAGGTAACCACGGTGCAAGGCGAAAGATGATCAATCCCCAACTAGATCAGGAAGAATGCATGGAAGAAAAAGTAAATAAAAAATTGGGTCAACATGGAAGGGAAGCCTAAATTCCCCCAACATTTTGCATCCTCCCCAATTTATCAAAAATCAAGCACAAACATGGAAGAATGATGATACAAATAGAAGAAAGTTTACAACACAAAAACCATGTATGTATCCAAGCACCAATAGGGGTGACAAGGGTCATCCAAGCACACATAGTAAAATCACAGGGGAACACATCACAAAACACACACACACACAAGATCAAGGAGGGGCCTCCTCCTAACACTAATCAACCAAGAGGTCATCCACTTCCCACTCTAGGTCATCATAGGGGGAAGGAGGATGAGTCTGCAATGGTGGTATGTTAAGAGGAGGAGCATCTAGCCCTCCCGCAACAAGGGATAAGGAAGAGGGCCCCTCAAGGTCCTCTCCATCGAGCTCTTGTGGAGCTAGGGTCGACGATTTCACGAAGATCACTAACAAGGCTGGAACTTCATCCATAGAGTTAAACATGCACCCTATAGGAGCATTGTGTCTAACTTTAGGGGATGGGGTAGGCTGTGCCTGAGATTCACCACTAGGCTCACTAAATGACTTGGAAGTGGTGACAAACTCAGGGGGAGCTAGGACTAGTTCCATCACTAGGACAGAACAAGTAAGAATGGGACCACCTTGTGAAGAAGGTGGGCTCCTCTTATGCCCTTCACTACTAGAAGGACCACACTCCACCTTTTTCTTTGTTGAAGGAGATGAACTCCCCACAGATGATCCCAGAGGTGCAGAGGAAGAGGAGGAAAGAACCACAGTGGATACAACTAATGTATTAATCATATCCATAGGTTTTTGGAAAGGTAGGATATCTGGAATGGACATCAGCAAAGGCAACTCCACCAAAGGAGCGATGAACACATGTACCCCTTTGGGGTTAGGTGCATTCGCACTCGTAGTGGAAGCCAGAAGCAGCATGAGACCAGACTGGAGAGAGGAAGAAGGAAGGGAAGAGGATGAGACTATAGGGGGCCCTAAATTAGGGCTACTTGTTTCTTCCTTCTTCCTTCGTGAGGTGACCCGCTTAGCCAAGAGATCCTTTCGCCAGCACTTGCGCTCGCATGCAAGGTGGTTTCTACAACTCTTTGAGTTGGAGGCTTCAAAGGAGAAGAAGGCTCCTGCTCAATCATGGGAATGTCCACTATGTCTGTCTCTAGAAGAGGAATTGATTCATGAGAAGAAGCAGGAGGAACAGGTTGAGGAGCAGCAGGGGGAGTCAGCTCAAGATCCTCGACAGTGAGCCTCTTCTCATAAACTATTTTAGGAGCAAGAGCAATAGGAGGCCGTGAAGAAAATTCACTTTGGGAACCCTTCTTTCTGCCATATAAGCACTACTACAGTCTGGGGTATTCATTAGGGAGGTCTGAGATCCTGAGCTTGGGCCTATGCCAAGGAGGTATCATCGGGCTCAGCGGATAGCAACCAGACTGACTCATCTAGCACTCTTCCCAAGAGAGGGGAGAGGACGAGGTAGTCTGGGGAAAGGCAACCTTCTCTTTTCCTTTATGGGAAGGAGAGGGAGTCAGTGTGGACTTCTCCTCTCTCTTCTAAGAAGGAGGAGTGGTTGGTATAGCCTTCTCCTTCTCCTCTCGAGATGAGGCAACCGACTATTATAGCATAGGAAGGGTCAGTTTCAATTTTCCCTTGCCCCCAATCTTATACTTTACATAATTCTTGTAAAGTAGGTCCATTCTTAGAGGAAGCAGACTGACTGGGGTGGGCCAAAAAAGATCCAGTGGATATCCACCACGAGACGCCAAGGGCTGATATCCAGTGTCATTCACTACATGCATGACACCTTTGTGAGAAAATTTTAAATACTTGTGAACAACGAAGGCAATTCCATTCATGGAAGCTAGCCAAGGTATGCCTAACTTCATCTTGAACAAATCCAACTCTAGGATGACATCGAAAACCATGTTAATCGCCCTAGGTCCAACTAGGATGGACAAGGTTATCAAGCCATAAGGTTTGAGACACATACCATCGTGAGTATGGATGGTAGATTATGGTTCCTCATATTCTTCCCTCTGTAATGAATTTAATACCAATGTTTCCTCTATGATGACATTCATGCAACTCGTGGGGTCTACCAAGACCCCTATCATAATATTACCATTGAGGCGAGTGAGAATGTAGAGGGGGGAGGGCTTATTGTTCAAGGTAAAATCTTGTGATGTGAATGTTATGTCTGGTGAATCAGGTACAGTAGAGCAATAGAAGTCAATGTGACCATGTTAACATAGGCATCGGGTTGAGTAACAAAATTAGTGGAATCGATAATCATGTTAGCATAATGTGATGGAAATGGGTCCATGTATATCTACAATTCACTATTAGCTTTTTCCACCGATATGTTAGCATTTTGTTTACTCCCATCAAGAGGAATGGTACCATCTTCGATACAGTCCTATATCTCATGACACAACCACATACAGTGTTTGGTATCATGTCCATTAACTCGATGGTATTGACAATAATTGTTCACATCATACCAATTAGGGTAAGGATCTTTAATAGGCTTAGGATTTGGTAAGGTCATGATCTTATCCTTCAACAACTTATGTAAGATGGAAGAATAAGATTTTGATAACTTTGTGAATTTTCAGTTACATTTGAGGTCATTGTCATCAACAGCGGCTACTACATTCGTAACAGCCTTACCTTTCCCAGAGGTTGATATGATAGACTTTCCCTTAGAACGGGAGTGTGAGGAGGATCCCCCAAACTGAACAACTATTTGTTGGTACTCTCATAAGGTTGCACACAAATGCACAAAAGAAGGGTGCTTCATAAGGGTGAACTTCTCTTGCCAAGGCCTTTGTAAGTTCCCTATGAATACATTTTGTACGTCAAAATTGGGTAGCTGATATGAGATTTGTGAAAGAAGTTTTTGATAGCGCGCTATAAAATAAGTGATTTTTTCATTATCTCCTTGTGTACATTGGACGAGATCCGAGAAGGTCATCTTCGGTCAGATATTAGCTTGAAACTATCTAAGGAATTGATTTACAAGTTGGTAAAATGAGAAAATAGAATTGTTAGGAAAGGAGCAATACCATTCTAGGGTTATGTCCTTGAGTGATTGGGGGAACAACTTTGCCATTAACGCATCATGATGGAATAAATCGGTGCACAAGGCGTTAAAGGTAGACACATGTGTCTGTGGGTCCCCTTTGTTGCTATATATTTCAAATTTAGGGATCTCCATTCCTTGCGGGAAGGGAGTATTCAAAATTGCAACTGATAATGAGTTGTGTCAAAAAAAGGGCTAGAAGATAGGCTAGGCAGAGGCTTGGGAGAGACTCACTAACTGGCTCTACATATTACCCATATTCTAAAGAGGAGTATTCATAATAGGGTTGTTAGAAGATAGAGGGCTAGAGGAACCTCCTCCAAAACTGCCACCGAAACCACCACCGGTGTGACCTCTGCTGGAACCACCACCACTAGTAGGGCCTCCACCGGAGCCACCACCACTAGTAGGGCCTCCACCGAAGCCACCTCCGCTTCTGAAGCCACCACCATGACCTCCACCGAAACCACCTTCACTACCAAATCCACTACCACTATCAAAGCCTCCACCACTAGAGGTGATGGGGGGAGTGAAGCTAAAGCCCAAAGGAACCTTGTTTACTTTGATAGTTTCAAGTTTCTCAGAGACAAAAGGGATGCTAATAGAAGGAACCACATCAGCCATGTAGAAAAATGTCGGAGGCATCAATACTCCTAAATGTCCTTCATAATCCTCAAAAGTGTTTCCTTGCACAATGCTAGGAGTGTTTGAAGGAGCACATGCTTCTATCAGACTAGTAAGACAACCCAGGAGTTCCAAGCCTATTTGATCTTTTTCAATCATGTACTTTAGTTCACTAATGACGTGAGCAACCCTAGCCATCTTTGGGTTTCTTTCCAAATGATTTCCCAAAGCGTCCAACCCTTTGCTAAGGGTGGAAACATATTCTAAATTGATTTGAATAGCCTCGTACTCGTCCACCTACAGTGATGTAGGGGACGTAGGAGGAGTGGGGACATGATTGGTTTCATCAGAGACTCCTATCTCACCCCTCAAAACCTACTCCTGCGGGGCCACACTAACAGTGAGACTAGAGAAAAGGCCTGTAGAGAAACTAGTAGTGACCTTCATCCTTTCCATCAAGAGGTTTCATACACTTCTCTTAACGATATTCCCAGAAGTTGTTGACTGGGTTGTGATGCTCATAAACCTTCACAACACTCAAGAATACAACAATCACAGAGTACACGGGAGAGTTCTCAACACCAACGGATGAACAGGTGTTGATTCATGTCGAGTTCACCAAAAATGTAAGAGAGGGGGATTGACCACGTTCAAGGCCCCAGGTCATGGAGGGCCAAGAATAGAAGGCTTCCCTAACTTACCTCAGCTTAGAGAGATGTTAGGGAATGTGGGACGAGAATGATGAGGACTATAATGTCCTTCAATCACCCTACAAACCCAAAATTCAAGATGGGGCTAGGCAAGCCAGTTTTCAGGTTCAACACTATGCCTCAAGAGGCTCTCTATCTAAGGATGAAAGCACGGTCTTGGAACAACAACATGGCATTCTAGCATCTCTCAAGTGCACTACCATCCGTATGACCAGACAACACCAGAAATAAGGTCAAACCTAACAGAAAAAGCTAATGACCCAACTAACTACTATTAAAGGGCCAAAATAACATGATTAAGTAAACAAAATACTCTCTAATGTGATAAAGTAAAAATGTGAGAGTTAAGGCAGTAAAAAGGATCTCACAAAGAAACCTGTTCATAGCTAGCTCCTCGAAAGCACGTTCTCCTACACATAAGAAGGAGAAAAATGTTGAGTGCTTGTATAGGGGCCTACCTCAATCAAACCCTCGTTTAGGTGTTTCCACCTCCATGAATAGTCAAGAAAGTGAGATAAAGAAAATAATATAGTAAAGAACACTAAAGCACTACAAAATAGTAAATGTGATTACTCTACCAAGTAATAGAGGAGAGGAATGGGAAGCTTACCACCTCCACCAAAAGCACTCAAGGCTAATGGGGGAGAGATTGAGAGTACTCGGCCCTCTGTTGAAATGGTGTGGTCCCAAACTTACTCTACTAAAGTGGTGGAGTGAAGTTGTTTCTGCAATGAGGTGCAAAAGTGCTACTAGAATGCTTGAAGTGAGTGAAAGAGTGTGAAGAAGCTAGTTTGGATGCTTGGAAGAAGTTTAGCTAAATTCTTAGAGGATGAAATGCTTGTTGAAGGAGTGAATTTGAAGAGGAGATGAAGGAAACAACCATATTCAGATTGGTCGATCAAAGAGGGCATTACAACTTCACCACCAATGAGAAGTGTAACACCTCTATAGGTTCAACCACAAGAATCTACTAGGGATGTAAGAGCATTACGCGGACATCTACACATTGCACAGGTGTCCCCAATAGAAATTCCCCCACTAACACTCAAAATAGGTGCCAAGTGGGATGCAAGCAGTAGGCTTAGGTGTAATTAAGCCTCTGAACTTGGTTTTCTAAGGTGGAAAAAGGAAAAAAGGGGAATTTGCACAAGGGGTGCAAATTCACTCTTATACAAATACTTATGAGGAATCTACCATACTTGTAGTTATGCATATAATCCAAGGGCGGGTACCTTGTATCACAAGCTCAAGCATACAAAAATTATATATTGGGTGTTCACAACACATCACCTACACACAGATAACAATGAAAAAAATTGATTGGGGACTTGATTGGGAGTTCACACTAGGAATAGACTATGGCATAATTGATAAAAATGCAAGAGAACATAATGTAAAGTTAAAATAATGAAAGATCATATTCAGTTGGTATAAATAATGATAGAATAAAAAAGAAGTTTTTAAACAAGAATCACATACAGAATTCCTTAACATGGATTGAAAGGATCTGAAACTAAGCTCAAAATTACCACAAGAAACATTAATAAGCTCATGACATAATACAATGACACACCTATTGGCAACACAAGGGCAGACAACTGAGAGGGGGGTGAATCATTTGTCCCAAAAATTTAAAACTTATTCAACATATTAACCTTATTCTTAGATTTGATTATTAACCATGAAAGCATAAATCATCAATACATCAGAAACATGCATAACACCAAGATTTTTATGTGGAAACCCTGTTAGGGGAAAAACCACGGTGGAGATTAGTCCACAAGATTATACCTTGTTAAAAGTATAAAGAAATGAAATATGGGGAATGCACATGCATTCAGGCACATTGCCTAGAGCTCACTACTCAATTACAACAAGGCTAACCACCCAAAGGAAGACACATTGTCTTACAGAAAGAATCGAATTACATCCGCAGGGATTTGAACTAATAAATTAGCATCTGCTGATGCCTAATCACAGTTTTGGTTAAGCACATGAACATTTATTCACTCTTCTTCACACTCTACTTTTCCTTAAAATTATTAGGACTTTATTCACACTCAGTATCCACTGGCATACTTTAATTCAAATAAACAATCGCTTATATATATCTGCAACAAGAAATTTCATTGCTACATGTTGGCCTCAACAAAATAATAAAATGAATATAAACTGTCCACCCAAAACACTAAATATTATTAATGAAAATAAACCAAGGTTGGCCACAACTTAGTGAAGACCCAAATTAACATCTCCAACATGAAAACACTTCAATTAATTACTCCTCGAAGATCCACAACATGCTACAAACACTATGTCAGCCAAGAAAAAAAAAACATGAACACGAAAGATAAAATCACCAACCACGAGTACAATGATCAATGCAGATGTACAACAAAGATAGAGCAGAATCTAGAAACATCCAAAAACATCACAAATCACCAAAGAAGCATCTAAAGCAACTGAACTAACTAAAATCACATCATCTTCAATCAGTAACACCAACTGAAGCAACAGAAAAACTCTCAGAATATAAATCTTCATAACTGGATCAAATCTTCATGAAGATCTCTGAAACTTGACGTGGATAAACTAGATACACTCAACAACAAACCCTTTAGTCCACAACCTCTGATCATCAACATATGGAACTTACCAGCATACTGAACTTCACTTCACTACTGACAACCTGCAACTCATTCCATTACAATTTTCTCAATATCCTTGACATATACAACTTCTAATGAATTAATGCTAATAGTGTTGACATCAATGACAACCACATATCAACAATACAACCGCAACATCCAACAACATCTTATACTATTACCAATGTACTATGAATGAAAACACTCAAAAAATATTTACCAGACCACAACCTCAACTATCATGATTGAATTAAATATGAGCCCCTACACCTCAATCAACATAATTTAATGTACCTATTGCACTTTTTATTTGATATAGCAACATGAAATCATACAAAATGAGACATGAATCACCAATGATATCATGATATGATTAGACACAAACAAGTAAGAATGAATACATAAGAAAACACATTTTTAAGCTTACAAAGTATGACAAAAATTCATACAATATTTCCTATCGATAATGTTTGTAGCTCTCCACTTCTTCAACATAATAGAATGGAAGTATAATTAAATATCTAAATAAAGACTTCAAGTTAAATAAAATAAGAAGTAGTGCATTGAAATAAGTAAAATGTACATGTGAAAGGAACATAGCTTGGTCAACACTAGAAGCAATTTGATACATAATATTGATTACAATATTCTATAATCAACAACAATAAACCTAACTAATTTGAGCCTGAGTTGTTTGAGAAAATGCCTGAAAGAAATGGGGTCTCACAATGATGTACATCACCATGATACCCCACTTATTTGATGAATTTTCTCAAACATCCCACTACCTTTCCAATTTCACTGCACTAGCAAGCTAGTGGGCCCACTACCTTTCCAATTTCATTGCATTGGCAAGCTAGTAGGCCCACTAGCTTGCCAATTCAATGAAATTGACAACCTAGTGGGTTGTTTGAAAAAATGGGTCCAAGAAATGGGGTCTCACGGTGATATACATCAATGTGAGACCCCGTTTCTTGGACCCATTTTTTCACATCGCCATGAGAATCCATTTCTTGGACCCATGTTTTCAAATAGCCCACTACCTTTCCAATTTCACCACATTGGCAAGCTAGTGGTACATCATCGTGAGACCCCATTTCTCAGACCCATTTTTTCAAACATCCCACTACCTTTCCAATTTCACCACATTGGCAAGCTACTGGGCCCACTGGCTTGCCAATGCAGTGAAATTGACAACCTAGTGGGTTGTTTGAAAAATTGGGTCCAAGAAATGGGGTCTCATAGTGTTGTACATCACTGTGAGACCCCATTTCTTGGACCCATTTTTTCAAAATGCCCACTACCTTGCCAATTTCACCACATTGGAAAGCTAGTGGCCCACTAGCTTTCCAATTCGGTGAAATTGACAACCTAGTGGGTTGTTTGAAAAAATGGGTCCAAGAAATGGGGTCTCACAGTGATATACATCACGGTAAGACCCCATTTCTTGGACCCATTTTCTCAAATAGCCCACTACCTTTCTAATTTCACCAAATTACAAAGCTACTGGGGCCAAAGAATGGGTGTTGAAACCTTGTACTCTATATTTGTTGCATGTTTTCTATTATTTATAGAAGATGCTTGTGCCTAGCAAAGGAATTGCCATATGTCAATTAGAAGCCATCTAGGTCTCCCATGTAATTTCCATTTACCTCTATATATCTCATGGCTCTCTAGTTATTTCCCTTCCTATCTAGCTCTCCCCTCTCTAGGTATCTTAGTCACTCCTCGAAACATGTGAAGAACAATAATAAAATTGTTGTAAATCAATACACTTGCTAAGGCTTTAAAACATAGATTCTTGCTAAATACAACTACTACTATCCCATGACTTGTAAAATATTATCTTTATGATAAAATATTTTATACCCAAAGTTTGATGATTGAATTGAAGCTCATTCATACATTTACTTATGCTTTTTATTTTCTATATTTGACTACGAACATGTACAACTTGAATAGTTAGAACCTTTGATAATAGTTCATTTCTTATAAACATAACAAACTCATTCATTATAATTTGATGTTGATACCCAAGGGAATCATATGGATCTATGTATGGATTAACCAATATAATATTATCCATTGTAAATGTGTGATCAAAATTGAACAATGCTAGTTGAGATGAAAATGAAATTTGTGGAAAATCATTGAGAACCAAGGGAAGAGTCTCATTTAAGAGTTTTTTTTTTAAATAACTCTCCCTAAGGGACTTGTGTGACTAAAATAAATGTAGTTTTCCAATCTATATTGCATATCATAAATTATTCTTGTGATTTCCTTGTCCTTGATTGCTATCTACCAAATAACTCTTCTTGTTTGTTGTAGATTTTTAATATATTACAGAGTATTGCTTAAAGAATTATGATAAAGTTTTCCTAATCTATAGAATGGGAATATTTTAATAGAGTCAAAGCACTTAGTACAACATTGTTTTGTTTTTATTTTTTTTGTAAAATATGATACTCAAACCATATATGCTTTGATTTTTTTCCAAAACCTAATGTTTGGTAATTTATGTGGTCCATTTGTTGAATTTGTGTATATGTACAAACTCTTTGAGGCTTGTGTGACTCTTCTTGGTTGATCAAGGTAGTGAGATATTTGCAAAAATTCCTCAAAAAAATGGGGTCTCATGGTGATTACATTCACCATGAGACCCTATCTCTTAGAGGCATTTTATCAAACCTTGTCAATGTTACCGCATTGGCAATGTAGTGAGCTTGTCAATGCTCACTACCTTGTCTATGCTACGCATTGAACCAAAACATATAATTTTCCCAATATTTATATGTAAACTCCGAACCAAAACATATGTAAAAACTTGGAACCAAAACATATGTACAAAATTGGAACCAAAGCATATGTAAACTTAAAATATAGAAACGAAAGGTCTAAATAGCAACTAATCTTGATGTGCATACTCTAAATTTTAATAAAAATTAATGTGCATACTTACAAATTAATAAGAACCATTATGCATACTTACAAATTAATCCAATGAACCATCCAGGTCTGCTCTACTCTTTATTGTGTCAAGTATTGCTTCATGGTCAAAATCATGCACTTTCCACAAGGTCGTGTTCAAAGGTCTACCCCCATATTTTATCAAATGAACATTGGATGCCATGACAAGTTTTGAGTAATGAAGAATCTTTTGATGTGTGTCAAAGTCCTGAAATAGCCAAACATTAACACTCTTATGTGGGTACCTTCTAAGCCACGTTCCAACAACAACCACTGAGTCTATAGGGTATTTGATGTTTTCTCCGTCTATAACAAGGGCCTCCAATTTCTTTTCCTCAACACAATGACACAAGTAATAATTTGTTCCCTCTTCATTGTCTTCATCTACAATAACTATATAAACATTCCCTACATTGATATGTGCAGCAAATTAGATGAAATTAGTCAACATTATAAATACACTACAAAGTAAGATAACAATAGAAATTTCTAAAACTATGCAAGTAGATATATTACCTGGTTAAACTAGATCTGATATGTGATCAAAGTCAACCAATGATTCCATTTTTTTCAATTCTGATGTTTTCAAAGGTTGATACATGTGAAGTGGGCTAAGATAACTTAACCACCATTTGTCAACTCACTCCTTTGACTCACACTCATTCCAAGATTGAATTGTACTTGAAGAAAAATACATGCCATATTCCATCTATGGATACTCCATGAACCTGCATTTGAGCTAAGGAAAGAGTATAGCTCACTTGATCCTATCAATGTACAACAATCTTCATATGGTGCAATGTTAGTATCATCTATCAACCAAAAAAATATATGAACTGAAGATTTTTCTCCATTACTTGGACCCATCAAAGCATTACACCACTCAATGATTGATTTTGCATCTGTCAACTTTGTATTGTATTTATACTTTAACTCTTCTCATGGTAATGCTCTTTTGATACATGCTCCTTCACCATCATGCTCCCCCTTTCCATGCCTGACCTCACAAAATTTCCACATATGTTGAACACCTGTAATAACATGCATTTGACTCAACCAATAGAGCATCTATGAGTTCTTGAACTATGATTAATAGTTATCCGACCATATTATATGCTAACTGTATGTTATATCCTTCCTAGCCAAACCATTGGAGAAGAACTAAAATAAAACTTGCAAAAACTCTAGAGAATGTGTAGTACCCCTCCATTTATGCTTATGTTTTCTGCTATATGTTTTCACACTATTAGACTATGGTACTTTGATTAGATAATTTGGATCGCTGGTTTTGAGTGACAGTGGATTTACTCTGTGACATGATGATACATTGTATGGTGATATTTGATTTCTGATATGCTTTGAGATAGCGTAGATGTTTTCCTTCAGATGATTATTGCTATATGTATGTTTATGATGGACTAACTGTTATTTAATTTGTTAGTTTGATGTGACGTGTAGTGGTGTGGAGAACGGAATCGCATCACTCGCTTGTGAGTACCCTGTGATGTGCGTGATTTTCTCCGCACGGTGTGCCTGCACAATGGTTTATATATCTATATGCATGTTATTGCTTGGTTGCAGGATTGCAGGTACATGACACTGACTCCAGAAATGGTTACCAACTCTAGAAATTGGGCCTACCTGAGGATTTCATCACCCTAACACGAGTCAAACCAGAAATGGAGCTAAAGCCAAGCTACCCCCGACCGGTATATAAATGTAAATCTTAAGGGAAAACCTAAGATTGCTTGTGCAGATGTGTCATACGGACGGAGTTGTACTCCCTTAAACCCTATTGAGCTTAACCTCTTCAAGCTGGAGTGCCACCTTAATGGTGATTAATCTCTTGCCCCATGTTTGGCCACTCGAACAGGGGTCCCGAACTAAAAACCTTTGTGTAGTAAGCCAAAAACCCTCTATTTGCTAGTGCAACACCGGTCGGTGTGAAGGCATCCACACTTTCGCAATTTGTAGTAGAGGTGATCAACTCACCATGGGAGTTTCATGGGGGTTGGAAGCTTGGTTGGCTTGAGAAGAGAGTGCATTGTAAGGGGGAGCCCGTGTAGCCAAGCTTCTGAATTCACACGCTACAGATATGCGGTTGGGGAAACCCGCATGGAATCTAGCGAATACTGTCATGGCCTAACCTAGGATTGTGCTTATCTGATGTGTGTTTGGTTACTTTTAAAATACTGTGCTTGTCAAGTGCTTTTTGGAATTATCACATTTACAGCTCCAAACAAAACATTCAACACCAAGCAGATCAAACTTGCAATCAAAATGACAAGAAAATCAATTTGAAACAAAACTGTGTCGCATCTATTGAACCGCAATCGATTTTCTGCACCGCAATTGCTCTGTTAAACCGCAGTTGACATTTAAAATGCCGCATCTGTAGGTGTCGTGATGCATCTAAACACTTCAGAGCGGCATATGCAAAATCAAGATGCAACTGACTGTCATTGAGTCGCATCTGGCAAACTGAGTTGTATTTGTCTGTTTTTGAGTCACATTTGCTGCAATTGAGCCGCATTCGCAAAACCCCAATGCAACTGACACCTCAAACGACGCATTTGCCTGTCACTGTTTAAAACTTCATACAAAGTCAAATCCGAAGTCTTAATCTTCTCAGTCATTTACCAAACACTGTTTCCAAGAAGATTCTGTCAGAAACCAAACTTGAAATTGCTCAAAGTCTTGACCATTAGTTGCATTCATCATCATAGGTTTCATCCTTCATTTTTATTTTTTAGTTGCATACATTCGACATTAGGTTGCCACTAGGTTCACATTTTTACATCTTTAGGATTAGGTAAACCTCAAGACAATTTGCAACATCATTGTTTTCAAAACTAGGCTCTTTTGGACTAAGTTATCAAACCCCTTCTTTCAGTCATTGTCCTCTTTTGTGAAATTTTCCAACTCAAAAGTCTAGTTAGGAAAATTCACTAGTCATATCGACCTTGTCACCTTGTCATTTTCAACAAAGTCCTCTAGTAACCAAAATTGAAAACAAAGTTTGAGCTTAGAAGTACTTAGGTACCCTTATCTTAAATTGCATTTTAAGTCTTCACATTGCATATCCTATTCACAAAAATCCAAAAACATTAGTCATCCTAGTAATCATTTGAAATTTAGACCTTGCATAGCATCATCACTACATTTAGTTGTCATTCCTTTTCATTTGAGCAATATCATTTATGGTGGAAACTAGACTTCAAAAACAACAAAGACAAATGGCAAACTCTCGGCAAGACCCCACGTCCACTGTCAACAATCCAACGTATGACCCAAACTGGACCTTTGATCATCCATTTAGCAAAACAAACAATCAACCTCTAACAACGACACCACCCTCATCAAATAGTCCATTTGAGAAATTCTTGCAAAAAGATGAATATGGTCAAATACTTGAGGAAAACTTAGAGGCAATAGCACAAGATCCAGAGGCATCTCAATTCGTTGAAACAATGGTTCGTTACGACAGAGACAGATACTTGGCTATACTCTTGAGTGAAGGAGCCAAATTACCTCAAGGATTTGACATTAACATATAAAATGTGACACCTCCTGACCCTAATAACAACAATGCGCATAACATGTCACATAGTGGTCAACTTCCAAACACTACGAGCAATACTTTCTTTGACACCACAACGATAGTACATGCTACCTCCAACATCCCAAACACATCCAACACAATAAATACTACATCTATGGGAGGATCACAATCAGCCACAATGCCAACACCATCCATGACACTGTCACAATTGGCTGGGACCACCTTTGGTTCCCCGAAAATGTGGGAAAATTATTCAAACCCTCTCTCTACCACGACAATAAATACGGCAGGGGCATCATCAAGTCACAACAATCCCCCCTTGACAGCTACATTCACTACCATGAGCACACCTTCGACATATCCGCTCAGTGGTATTTCACAAAATCCTTCGGGAGGAAGCAAAGGATGCATCTTTATCCAAGGAAAAAAACCAAACGTTAACACAACAACACAGTCACATGTCATTGCCTCCCAAGGTACAAATACAAACATTCCCCTTGTGCAAACCCAACAATTCACACAAGGTGGCCAAGTAACACAACCCATGGCACCATTAACACATCATAACATTCATGGTCATCACATTCCCCAAATAACGACACACATGGCTAGGGGACACATCCCAACCTACTCATCTAATGTTCATACTCACCAACATGCACCCAATCATAACTTTCAATATCAACAACACGAAAATCCGCAAACGTCCTACATACCACAACAATCCATATCGCCACAATACACCAATATTCATGCACAACAAACGGGAACCTATGGTGTACCAAGCAATCCAACGTACGAAAACACAAATGATCCTGTTATGGATGCCCTCCAAACGAGACTGATGGGGGTAGAAAAAAATATTCAAAACATATACATTTCAGGCCAGAAATTGGAAATATCATATGACCTAAATGTATACCCATTCGACATGAGCATATACATGCCTCCATTTCCTCTGGGATATGGGTCACCCAATTTCACAAAATGCAGAGGAAAGACAAACCCCATTGAACATGTTCATGAATTTGCAACCAATTGTATGGACATCGCCTATGAACAAACATACTTGATGAGACTCTTTTCTAAAAGTCTGGCGAGTCAAGCCCTTGAATGGTTTTCCACACAAAAGGATATCCAGACATGGGATGAACTTAAACGAAAATTCATAAAAAAATATGTGTACAACATCGATATGGACACCTCCATCACTAGCTTGTGCACTCTCATGCAAGAGGATGCTGGAGAGACATTTATCCCATTTTTTCAAAAATGGAGAAGCCTTGCTAGTCGATGTCACATTAACATCCCTAAAAGGGAGAAAGTCGACATGTTTGTCCAAACACTTCTGGGGCCCCTAAAATATGCATTGCAAATACATTGTTGCACAAACTTCATAGATTTAGTTGAAAAAGGGGTCCAGATTGAGAAGGCCCTTATCGCAAAGGGAGAATTACGATATGGTTCCAAAAACACGAATGTCAATCCAACCACCGACAAGAATAAATATTGGGTAAAAAATAAACACGTTACAAATGATAGTGTGGTTGACGCCAAGACTGCAAACATTGTGGGTCATGTACTAGCCCTAAAAGGGGTTCAACAACAACACCAACCAACAACGACATCGACACCCCCTCCTAATTTCCCATTCAACAATCAGAACAGTCAAAATAACCAGGGACAATACCGTCAAACGAGACAATTTCCTAAAGGTCGTACATACACTTCTTTGGGTGAACCCATTGAAGAAGTCCTTAAGAAATGTCTTCAGAATGGGGTCATTACACTCCAAGAACCAAAACCATATGACCCAAGACAATTCAAACTAGCATGGTGGAATGACAATGCATTTTGTGAATACCATCGAGGAAAAGGACATACAACCTCTAACTGTTGACAATTGAAAAACCTAATACAAGATCTCATCAAAAGTCGCATAATTGAAGTAAGTGGATCTCAATTTGCCTCCAATTCAGATCATACTATCCACAAGAATCCACTGTAGGACCATGGTTCTCATAAGGCTTCCACGTCAGGTCCACAAATGCACAATAATCAAGCTAACTTCGCCCGAGTCAAGTGCAACTATTCTGGTGGACCTATTATAAACAATGTCCAAACTGACAATGAATACAACTAACAGAGCCCATCAACAGTTTACATCTCTGAAGGTTCTACGCATAGCATCAGAGGATCGAGTTGAAAAATTGCAAAATACAAAAAAAAAATGGAAAAATGATAAAAAATTGTTGCCTTGATGAAAACCTGGCAAACAGGAGTCTTGGTGACACCAAAAAAATAAAAAAGTCAAGAAAATAGTAAAGAGAAAAATGATTCATTCAATAGTGAAAACCTGGCAAACAGGCGCTTTGGACAAGTACCATGGTGAAAACCTGGCAAACAGGTGCCATGTGTAGTCAATCATTGCTTTGCCATCTACTGTCACTTTGTTTGCCTCAGCCTAGGATGAAAAGTATTTATGCCATTATTATGCAAATCGCCACCACATTCTACCCTACCTGTCATAGTGGATAAAAGATTGACATCAAGTCCTGACGACTGTCCATCTAGTAAACCAGCAACATCCTGTCTATGTTCCTCAAAAATGGCTAATTCTTGGACCTGACTGGGGGAAAAAATTTATCATGAAACTATAGTGGATGTCGCACATGATCTTGGAAATTGGAAAAAAGTCCTAAAAAAAAGACCAAAAACATGGCAAAAAGTCTTGAAAAAAGACCAAAAACATCATAAAATGTTCAGAAAAAAGATCTAAAAATCATAAAATGTCCTGAAGAAAACCACAAACAAAAACATCAAACTACTCAAAGAGCGCAAACACATTGTCATCTTTCGTCAAAGTCAATCATATCAATCAGTCTTTGTCATTTCTCTGAACTATGTTGTCTCTGTGCATTTGCTACGTAGGCAAGACTCACATTTGAGTCCCCGAGACATTAGGTCAGTCCATTTAGGTTTGTTAGAATAAAATCATGATTCAAACTTCTATCCTTTGGACAAAGTCATTGGTTGTGTCGAACTACGAGGTCTCTGAGTGTATGACGTAGGCAAGGCCATCTGTCGATGAGCCCCCGAGGCCGCACTAGGTCAGTCCATTAGGGTTCATGACACTACACTGGCACACACGTCAGAATATCTTCAAGACAAAGCGAATCATTTTCCATATGGGAAAACTCCTAATACAAAGTAAAACATTCATTTCTTCAGCATGACAATCTTATCAGTAGGTCAATCATATCATCATGACAAAATTGACGTATAACACAAGTCAAACTCAGTCAAAGCAGGTCAAATCATCATAACCTGTCAAACTGTCAACTTTAGGTTGATCTTTAGATGTGTCCTTCTGAAAGATAACCTCTGTCATTCATGCCTTAGGATGTGTCCTTCCTAGGCATCATCA
Source organism: Sequoia sempervirens (assembly GCA_007258455.2). NCBI lineage: Eukaryota > Viridiplantae > Streptophyta > Pinopsida > Cupressales > Cupressaceae > Sequoia > Sequoia sempervirens. Next base: position 94,105 of record VDFB02256326.1, on the reverse strand, counting down.
CTGTCATTCAACATTTTGAGGGATCCTCTCGACATCTAAGAATCATTCCTCTCGACATCAATTTTCTTCAGATGTGTCTTTCTGAAGAACCAACCCTGTCATCTATGCCTCAGGATGTGTCCTTCCTAGGCATCGTCATCATCACCGTCATATGACATTTGGAGATCATTTCTCTTGGCATTAATTTTATTTAGGATGTGTCCTTCCTGAATTTGGAAAATCTGGACATTTATCGTCTGAGCATCATCAAAGCTTTAACACTCGGGCATCTCATCATCACTAAACCTGACATCTTGACATCAGAACAATGGATATCCAGATGTACTTTCCAAACACTTGACAATTGTCTTTTCATTTTTATCATGATATTAGTTTTTTAGCGAGATCCCACTAAGCAGGATTTAGAGAAGCAGCAACGTATCATGACGGTTGACACGCATGACTACTAGTTTCTCAGTGAAGTCCTGACTTTGGGATTTAGAAAAACAACGACATATCATGGTAAGGGCTCAATTTTTTTGTATTTTGACAATCATGCCGCTAGTTTCTCAAGGATGTCTTGGAAACAGGATTTAGAGAAGCAATGACGTTTCATGATTTGTCCTTGTCTTTTTCTGCTTGTGGTTGATTATGACAAAAAGACTAGGGCAATCACGCTCTTAGTATGAGTCATGATCATCCTTGTCTGCGACTGCTTGTTTTACATGATGGTACGACCTTGCACACCTTGATCTATGTCATATCATGGTGCTTCTTGGCCATTACAATAGTCCGCCCAATGATGATTAAGAGCAATAAATATTAAAGTCCTACAGTAAAGCTTTGAAGGATTTGGTCTAGGAATTAACATGCATTTTCATCAGTTTGGTCATCTTCTCTTCTTCGGTCTAGTAATCTTTTGTCATTAGTCTCGTCGTCTTCTCTCGTCCATCTCACGATGATATCCTGTGACATCCAAAAACATAAGTGCATACATGATCATATAAACATTGCATCAGGTCCATACATACATCATCCATAACATCAAATCATATAAATAATCACAAACATTGCATTAACATTGTCATCCACATTGCATCTTTTACTAAATACATTATGCACATCATTATCATTATCATCTCACATAAGTAAGCATTGCATCATCATGGCATCAAAATCACAAATAAGCATCATAGGACATACATGCTACATCATAAATCAACATCATACATCATACATATCATAATACATTAAATCAAAGAGCATCACATAACACATGTAGGCTGCATCAAAACTGCATCATCATATAGTATCATCTCAAAAATGTACAATGTCATAGGATAATGTCAGGGGATATCCCAAAAATGGAGCTCGTTGGCTAAATAATCTATACATAGTGTGTCATAATAACAAAATGCCCATAGGGTCGACTCTCATCATCCCCTCGTGGTGAAGAATGTAGTTGTTGAAGCTCTATCACTGGCACTGAAACGATAGGTGGACCTGTAGCGGTCTCTGTCAGTGATACCGGTGGAACTAAAAATGAAGGTGTCATCTCCACAGTAATGAACATCTGTGAGGTCACTGCGGCCGGACTTTGAGAAGAAGATGGATCAACCACTGGCGGTTGTACCTGTACCGACCTCTGCACTGAACCGGTCAACCCATGACTGTGACCTGAATGGTGACTCGGGGTGTGCCAACGTGAGTGATGTGACCTGTGCACTGATGTGTGCCTTGTCAAGGTAGACCCTCTGATGCTGGTATGACTCCTGCTGCCACTGGCACTACCTGATCTGTGGCCACTACCTGTCCTCATCTGTGACCGTGACAGGGTAGGATCTCATCACTCAGGTGGCACTGCCTACTCATATAAGGTCTTGTACTGCCTCAATCTAGTGCTCACCCTGGCCAACTCGCGAGCCATATCCCCTATGGGCCCTGTGCATAATGATGCAAACTATGTGCACCACTAAGTCGTGTCTTGATGGCAGATCACCGCCTGATCCCGCTCTACCCAGGCTACCTCCAGCGCTGACTGCAATGACCTGACCTATGCCATGCTATCATCCAATCTCTATTGTAGATCAGCCACCCTCTGATCTATCGTGGCATCCTGGGGCAATCCTGAGGAGGACGGTATCACCTCCTCTCCCTCCACCATCCACCATCTAAGGAGTCTCTCAGCCTCATCCATGGCGTCATCCTCATCATCATCCTCCGCTACATCCTCTACCTCCTCCTCCTGTCCCCCCACAATCACCTCCTCCTCCTGTCCTCCCACCTCCACCTCCTCCTCCTGTCCCCCCACCTCCACCTCCTCCCCCTGCCTCTCCTCCTCCTCCATGTCCTCTGCCACATCCTCTGCAACCTCCTCCTGTCTCTCCTCACCCTCTCCCTCCTGTCGGGGCTGCTCCTCTCTCTCTCCCTCCTCACCAACCTCAGGAATAGCGTCTAATGCTACCCTCGCCACATGTGGGCACACCCTCCGGACCTATCTCTGACCATCCCACCGTCGCCTCCGGCCATCTCCGCCATCATCCCCACCTCTGCCTCCATCTCTACCATCATCCCCACCTCTGCCTCCATCTCCACCCCTACCTCCGTCTCCACCCCTGCCTCTGTCTCTGCCTCTGCCTCTCCCTCTGCCTCCATCTCTACCCCTACCACCTCGCCTGGCTCGTGGCACATGAGGAATCACTGATCGTCTGTCTATTGGGGCTGGCCCATCTGGATCCATCAATGACACTGGCCTATGTGTCTGCCACCATAGGTCATAATCGACTGTCATCCCGGGATCAGCTACTCCTCCCCTCCATCCCCATGCCTAGGCTACTAGCCCATCAATCTGCTGCTCCACAAAGGCCACTGGAATGGCTGGTCCCCAAGCATACTCTCTGGAGGACCTAGCGTACTCGGTTGTCCCTGCAGGTACACCCTATTGCTCCCCGAACTGCCTCAGAACACGTTGTGGTAGATACATCTCAATAATCAAAGACGTCTGCACTGTCCGGCCAATCAAATATTTGTACTGCCTGCACAGACTCAGGTGATCTGCCTCATCATCCCACTGCCCGCAATCTCGATACGGCCTCCAGATAAAAGACATCATCGTTTCAATCCAATGCTGCCACCAACCTATCTCACCCATTCGGGTCTGTTGTAAGGCACCGGCATAGTAATAAGCATAAGACATACCGTCAGCCAACTGTGGTCTATCAATCGGTGGACAGAATATGGATATGTGCTCCTAGGCCCATATCATCATCAGTGTAGTCCCACAAGAGATGCTCTCTCCTCTCCTATATGCAATATCATGAACCTAATGGTAGAGTGTCCCCAATAAGCAAGGACCCCACGCATAAACGGTCTTGTCTCATCTCATGCCCACCAGGATGTCTCCCCAGCCAATGGGAAATCTGTGTCCTCGACGGCCGGGAATCAAGATCCCCCCAATCAGAGTCTCCAGGAATGCATCAAAGTGACCATAGTGATCCGCCATGAACTCCCACCTGATCTCATAACCCTGGATGCCCAGTCCTGCACCCTGGTCTCAGTAATAAGCTTGAAAGGTCTGCTCGCCATGCCGTGGATCATAGACGATCCACTCCCCTCAGATAGGCACTCAAAGAATCTGGTAGACGTCCTCCAGAGTAATCGTAGCCTCACCTATCGACAGGTGGAATGAGCAAGTCTTCGAATTCCATCGCTCACATAGCGCAATCAGCAATCCCCTGTTTGCCCGAATGGCGGGCATGTAGGCAATGTAAAACAACCCTAGTCGCATCAATCGTCGCCGCTCTCACGGGCTCAGCTAGTCGGCAAACTGAAATGTGGTCAGTCTGCTCTCTCGCATGTAGACAGGGGCAAGCTGCCTCTGCAAAAGGACAAGCCATATATCAGTACTTTCTAAACAACTGTCAACATCATCAAAAGCATTAAGGGTTTCACAAGTATCAAAATCGGTCTCAATAAAAGACAAAAATCAAATGTGTCGCGTTATAGCAATTGCGTCACATTATGGTAGTTGCGTCCGAAATATTCGAATGCGTCTCAAAAATCCTCAAATGTGTCGCAACATAACAGTTGGATCGATAGGTTGCCCAGATTCGTCGCATTATGGCAATTGTGTCATGAAATTAGGAAAATGTGACACAATATGGCGAATGCGTCGCTCAAAAGGGCAATTGCGGCTCAAAATGGCAATTGCGGCATTCCAAGCCTCACATGCGACTCGGTTAGGCGAATGTGTCATAGTTTTTATCGAATGCATCGCAACGCCTCGCCCACCTTAAAATTAGCTGGTCATTCACGTCGCGACACATCAAATGCATCGAACGTGCAGACGAATGCAGCTTACGCAAACGCAGTTGCATCGCGGCGTAGTTGTTATCTACCCTAGAAACATAAAATTGGCATGCAAAACAAAAAAATTACAAAGCAAGACAAGGGTACTTACCGCTGGCTCTAACCCCTTTGGCTGCCTGAATGTCTGCACGATCTCCCCACGATGCTCTAACACTGGAATCACCATCCTCACTGCGCTCCTTTTTGCTCTGGGTTTCTCGAAATTTGCAAGGTAAATAGTGGAAATGAATTGACTTTTACCCCTTTGTCAACCTATTTATAAAGTCAAAATGACATTTCTCAAACAAGGTTATTATTGGAGGCTCATTTGACCAACTTTGACTTCCTCGTTGGCTACTCTAGACATTTCAGAATTCGAAACCGACTACGTCATTGTTTTTGTGGTCATCAAATTGATTTATCGGGATCCTTTACAAATTTTTCTGTTGCTGACCCAAAATTTGAAAAATCTCTCGAGGGGGCAATGATACTTTGTACCTTTACCAGGGCATATTTTTGACTTATTTTCTTTGTCACAATGCGACATGCTACATTATGACAAAGACGGGAAAAATGTAGACACCTAAAAATGACTTAGGCCTGCAAGCTTCATTTTCACTACTTTTGTCCTAGCATAATTATGACATTTAATTATGTACTTGGTCCACATTCGACTATTAATTTAAATAATTTATTAATTGTTTAATTAATTCATGTCTTTGTCATATTCTTCATCATTAAATAAATGAATTACATTTATTTATTTAATATGTCACTAATTGTCTTAATTAAATGAATTGATTAATTTATTTAATTAATTAATCTTATCCGCTAAATTAAATAATTATCTTTAATTATTTAATTGTCAAAATTAATATTCCTCTCATTTTAAATAAATTAAAATATTTAAAATGTCATCTCATTATTAACTGTCAGTCCATTTTGGTAAATAATCTGAAAAAGATTATTTATTGTCTCATAAAATCCATAATTTGAATTAATTTAATTCAAAATGGTAACTAATCTTCCAAAAATCAAGTAATCGGGCAGATTCTTGATTTTCCAAATCTGATCTTCAATCCAAATCTTATCTTCTTGATTTTTCGAATCTCACAAATCAGGCGGTCTTTATCTTCTTGATTTTTGAAAATCTTTATTTTCTAATTAATTTATCTCATTTATTCTCCACTGCCGATTTGATTATTTGAGATATTATCTTGACCGTTCAATTAATGAATTTTCCCTAACCGTAATAAGGGATTCTCAGATTTAATCTGAACCTCTCATTTTAGGTTCTCGTCATGAATTAATCACACCCATCCATTCAAAATGGAATTTTCTATAAAATGCCATTTTCCTCTCACTTTTCGATAAGACACGCACAAGTAGACATATTATAGGCAATTACATATTTACTCATTGGCATTCTTAGGCTTTCCATAGCATTGATTAGCTTTATTTGATCAAATATTAACATGTTTAGGCATTGTCAATCATAGTCATAGGCATTTAGACATTGCATAAATCCTTCAAATCTTGGTGTAGGACATAGACACTTGCAGATTGCTCGCATGTTCGATCTGAGGGCAAAGCATCATCCAGCAAGTAAGAAGGTACTATGGAGGTAATCATGGAAGTTTCAAGAAATAGGTATAACTATTTTGGTATTTGATTTCCTTTGTACTCAATAGGACTTTGGGTTTATTTGTCATTTATGATTTATATGCTTGATTAATCTAACTTTTAGAATTTACCCTCAGTTACAGCTACTCTTTAGGAGAAACTAGACAATCAGCTAGAAACACCAACATGAATTACTAATAACAATACAAATAACCAATGTATAATGTTAAATTCCTACAATTCAATCACAATTAACATTGCAACACTACAAAAATTGAGACTTGAATTGATATTATAAAATTTGATGTGAAAAATATATTATTTCCTCCTTCCTAAGTTGTAAAACCATAAAAAGGTGGTGGAAAGTTCATACAAAGCTGGTAGAATATGAAAAATTTGCATATACACTTCCCAATAGCATCAAAAAGCTTCTTTTTGTTGGAACATGCGCACAACCAAAAGAATGACAGAGTATGTGGGCTTAGATAATGGGTGTGTTGACTTTTTAACCATTTTTAGAGCAAGCCAAAACATGCTTGCATTATAACATGCTCACGCTATAATGCGAGCATGTTTTTACTTTCTATACAAATAGGCTATATCTCAACTTCGTCAAAATGTGCTCGCATTATGAAAAAGTTGTTTTTTAAAGTTTTCCTCTCTCTCTCTCCTTTTCCAACCATCCCTCCTTAGCCATCTAGGTCTCTCACTTAACCCTAAACCCTATCCCTAAACCCTCAACCCTGGACACTATGCCTTAAACCCTAATCCCTCAACCCTATACCCTTAAACCTTTAATACCTCGACCCTTAAACCCTAAACCCTAATCTCTCTCTATCCCTCTATCTCTCTCACACTCCCTCTTTAAATCCCTCTCTCCCATTCCCTCTCTCTCTTTAGTACCTCGACCCTTAAACCCTAAACCCTAATCTCTCTCTATCCCTCTATCTCTCTCACACTCCCTCTTTAAATCCCTCTCTCCCATTCCCTCTCTCTCTTTAGTCCCTCTACTCCAACTCCTCTCTCTCTCCTCTCTCCCTTTCTCTCAACTATCTCCCTCCCACCCCTCTCTCTCTATCAAGTATATCCTTAAGCACCCTACCTACATGTAGATAACTCTCTCTCTCTCTCTCTCTCTCTCTCTCTCTCTCTCTCTCTCTCTCTCTCTCTCTCTCTCTCTCTCTCTCTCTCTCTCTCTCTCTCTCTCTCTCTCTCTCCTCTCTCTCTCTCTCTCTCTCTCTCCCCTAAAACCACCCTCAGCCCTTAAACCATAAACCCTCAGCCCTATGCCTAAACCATAAACCCTCATCCCTCAGCCCTTAAACCCTTAAAGACCAATCCCTCAGCCCTATACATTAGATCCTCGGACCTAATCCCTCAGCCCTCTACCCTCAATCCAATACCTAAACCCTCAGCCCTATACCCTCAATTCTCAACCCTCATCTCTCTCTCCTTCCATCCTCTTCTCTCCTCTCTATCTCACTTCTCCCTCCATCTCTCCCTCCCTCTCTACCCTAATCCCTCAACCCTATACCCTCAAATCTTAAACCCTTAAACCCTCAACCCTAAACCCTAAACCCTCTACCCTCTACCCTCTACCCTCTACCCTAATCCCTCAAACCTAATCCCTCAACCCTTAAACCCAATACCCTAAACCCTCAACCCTATACCCTCAATTTTGAACCCTCTACTCTATACATTGGATCCTCAACCCTCATCTATCTTTCTCCATCCCTACTCTTCTCTCTATATATCTATCTCACTTCTCCCTCCATCTCCCCCTCCCTACATACCTCCCTCTCTACCCTAATCCCTCAACCCTATACCCTCAACCCTTAAACCTTTAAACCCTCAACCCTAAACCATCAACCCTCAACTCTTAAACCCTAAACCCTTAAACCCTCTACCCTCTGCCACCTACCCAATACCCTAAAACCTCAACCCTAATCCCTCAATATAAAATAAAAAATACAAATTGCATCAAGGTTACATCATAATCCTTTGATAACTTGAAAACATCCAAGGTTTCCTTTTGATGTTTTCCTCCACTAGTGGATGAGAACATGGATCAAGTGCTTTACTGCCCAACCACGAAGCTTACGCTTCCATAGAATCCTTCCTACTCGAATAATACCTAACCTTGCATGGAAATTTTAGTAAGAGAACAATCTGCAAGGTGGAACCTGGTGCGTGCCCAAACATCAACATGCATCTCTATCTATGGTTAGAAAAATGAAAGATCTATGCTAGGAATGGCAGAGAGTGTCATTACGTAGAAGTCCATACTTTCATAATGGGCTAACTACTTATCCAAGCATTAAAATAAAGTTGCAACAACAAAAGATAGGTTTTGGATAAAGCAAAACCTATACCCTCTATACACCATCTTGGCACATGTCCCGGAAGGTAACTTTCAACAACACAAGTATACTCCTTAGCAACTATCTACCCTCTAGCAGCATCTACCTTGAGATTCTCTAGTCTATTTAGGTTTTGCTATTCTACTAAACAAAGAGAATATTCTTTAACACAAATCAACGAAAAAAGTAATTCAGAAGGATAAATCAAGAGGTTGTATTCATTTCATTTTATTTCATACATTAAATAGTCACATTATTACATTCAATGTCTTCTACCACTTTCATATTTAACATAAATCAATATACATTATAGAAGAAAATGAATAAAATAAGTATCAAAAGAAGGTATGTCACAAGTATGTGTATGTACATAGACGAAGGTCTATGTGTATACACATATATGTGCCAACTTTAGATAATATATAAATTGTGCATACATTCTAAAATAAATACCATTATAATGTATTTGCTTCCATTCAAATTATTGCTTTAGATTGTCATCTCAATTGAAAGATATACAAAGTATAAATTTTATCTAGAACAATTTTATTATTGTTTAGGTTACGGAGAAACCCACTTTCATATTTCCCATAGTTATAACACATATTCATGCCACTATCATGGTAAGGAATGACTAGCAATCAAATGACTATTTCTTTTTATTCTTAACAATAACAATAGCTGAACCCTTATGAATGTCGATCGTCAACCTTCATTGTTCGATGACAATGCTAGTAAGACTAACTCATGGTTATTGTTCTAAGGAATGATTTAAGTATCATTCTAGGAAACAATAATGTACATGCAAAAAACTGGTGTATACTTGTAGGCATCCATTAAAATCTGCAAAAACTAAACTTCAATAGGGGTTAGTATTTCACAAATCTAACAAAATACCTCTATGAAATACCTTGTAAAGACTTCTAAAATGAAATACATGATAAAAGAAAAACTAAAGCATTAGGAAAGCAATAACAAGTCACCTATTCCATAGTGGATTGGTGTCACATGTGCCAGTGACCCTTTCCCAATCCTTGATCAAAGCTCAAGATGATGAAATGCAATGGAGATGAAGAACAAGATTATTTCTCAAACCAAGAGAGTAACCTTGCATGAAAATTGTGGATGCATGAATGAGAATGAAGGCCTTCTTTTATAGAATTTCTTGATGAGAGATTGGCCAAGATGGTGAATGTGGGACTAAAGATCCTCCAATGAGAAGATGACACTTGTCAAGTGGTGAGTGGTCAATGGTTGTGCAAGATTTGGGAAGAGTGCCCATGAGAGGGAGAATTTGAATTCAAATTTTGCAATAAATTTTGAGAGGGAGACAAGAAAAACAGCAATAAATGCAATGTTTTGACTTGTCATGTTGAGGGAAAATGAGGTTTTTTAAATAAATCAATAAAATTGATTTACTTGTGCAAGTGGAGATATCTAGAGAATGCAAGTGGGATGAGATTAGCATTTAATCAGGGTTAGATTAAATAGATGATGATTAGGTTAGCTTAATGGTGTTTAGATGATTTTGACTTTTAGGATTTAAATATTTGATTTATTTAAATCAGAAAAGGATGGAAGATGCATTTTTGAGATTTTAATTAAATAAAGTTTGATTTATTTAATTAAACTATGATGTGAGCTTTTGATTTATTTAAATGATAAGAACCCGATTTACTAGGTGAATGGATGTGATGCATTTGATTTATTTATTGAGCGGATGAATATGCATAATGCAAATTTGACGTGTCTATATTTTCCCCTCTTTGAAGCAATGTACTTGTTGTGTTGGTTCAAAGAATAACTACCACGATCAAAATCAAAAATTTCTAATTTTTTAGATGCCTGTGGAAAGAAGTACCTGGTACATTAACCCCTCAAGAGATTAGTGAAAAGATTCGATTTGAGGGTCGATCTCACGATAAAGAGGTTCAAAATGGATGGTTATGGATGACGATGCAAATGAGATGATTTTAAGATGCTTAGAATAACAAATCTATATTATCCTAAACAACTTAAATGATGATATGATATGAGATGAATGAGATTGATGATGTGATATGTTATGATTATGCAATGGATGATTTATGAGATGCTTAGACTAACAGATCTATATTATGATAATGATATGAATGCATGATGCATGCATGATGGATGCATGATGGACTATTCATGATGCAATGTTAGTGCGAAAGATGAAGAAATTAGATGATGACAAGAGGATCCAACAAGCCAACATTATGAGAGATGATGATGAGAAATGACGATGAGAAATGATGATGAGAAATGATGATGATAGATGGATGATTTGCTTATAAAGGATTGGGATTTTCAAAGGGTCGCTTACTTTATGTTTGATAACATGCCTAAGCATGATGCATCAAGGTATAAAGGACCAGGATGGCGTTGTACTTAGTGTGATGGACTTTAACTCGACAAATAGATAGGAGTATTCTTGTTCACACCTGACATACGTAAACCTTGCTAGGATGCACTTTAGAAGTTTCAAACATCTCAGACCAAAACATAGAGAGGTATAACCAATCAATGCAATAGTCAACAAGCTGTCTAAAAAATCCTCTATACATATCTAACAAAGCAAGTATTCGCCAAGTTATTTTACAAGAACGTCCAACAAGCACAGCAGACAAAACAATAATGATTGTTGCCCCATTCCTATCTCTCTAAATCCTTCGTTCAGATATCATTGAGAGGTCCTTGGACTGAGTGCAATAAGATAAGTCAAAAGAAAAAGATAAAGCACACAAACAAGTTGATGTTCTTCAATACCGCTAACCAAAAGGGAATGTGTTTTTAAGGATAAGAACCAAAACTTATTGCCAAAGATAGTGCCCATTGTAGGAAGGATACATCCTAGGACATGTTAGTGGATGGTGGCACGTCATTTCGTTTATCCAAAATGTTGCTTATGATAAATAATGCCCCTTGTAGGAAGGATTCATCCTAGGACATGATGTTATCAGATGATTGATATGGGACTGTTTGGATGATGGACTATCGATACAAAGACTTGACCAACTTGTTTACGTACTGACTTAGACTTGAGACTTGACGCTTTTGAGATTTACTTTTAACCTACTAGACTTGTTTCTAACTGTTTCACCAAAGGTTGAGGATGACGATCAGTTTATTATGAATAGTGTTTATTGCGGGTGCAAGTGAGATGAGGCGGATGGATTTTTTCAAATATTTGGATGTTTTTGATGTTTTGCAATGTTTGAGGCTTGTTTTAATTATTTTTGAGATTTTCAAATGTTTTTGATTTTTTCAATTTTTCAATGTTTTTTGGGATTTTAGAGATTTTGACCAAGAGACTAACCTAAGAACTATCCTAGGGGCCTGAGGGGCTTATCGATGAGATTAGCCTTGCCTACATTATACAGAGACCACGTAGTTTGACTACGACTTGGTGATTCTGGATGAAGAGATATACATGATGAAATGTGGAGTTTATTATAGCCAGACTCCTATAGGATTGACCTAAATGTCGGGGGATGATCAAAGATCAACCTTGCCTACGTTCAAGCTCAGAGAGACGTAGTTCGACAAGATGACCTTGTTTTGGCTTTTTTGAATGACTTTTTCCCTATTTTTTGGATTTTGAAATGTTTTGGATGTTTTGGATTTTCTAATATTTTGATGTTTTGGATTTTTGATATTTTGATGTTTTGGATTTTTGATTTTACGATGTTTTTGGATTTTATTTTCTGATGTTTTGGATTTTTGGATTTTCGATGTTTTTGGATTTTTGATTTTGAGGACTTTAAGACCATACACGAATCCGATCCGATGAGAACGTGCCCCCAACATGATGCAATAGACTACTTCGATAAAGGCAGGACAAACTAACCTTAAGGATGGGCCGAGTAGTACTAGGAGGGATCATGATACGATCGTAGGACCAAACTATGGTGCGGATGCGAGTGGATGAGTAATGTAATGGAGATATGGATGATGGAAGCGAAATGGAGGGATAATGCAGATCGAACCATAAAGATCTTGGTGGATGGAAAGTGCTTATTTACACAAGGCGCCTGTTTGCCAGGTTTTCACCGAGGTCCTTGCCCAAAGTGCTACCAAAGTGGTTTTCACTAGAGGACGATTTTTCTCTTTACTATTTTTTATCCTTTTTTTGATTTTTCTAGATTTTTTGCTTTTTTTGATTTTTTTGTTGTTACCAAGATGCCTGTTTGCCAGGTTTTCGCCGAAGTAACCATTTTCGGGACTTTTTCTAATTTTTTGGATTTTTTGGTTCTATACCTTGAAAGAATTAGGCATAAAACTTTTTGAGATGGGAGCTATTCATGGGTTCCTACAAAGGTTCCCCTTGGTGTTATAAGCTGGTATGCCTGATTTGTAGCTTGATGTAGCTTCGTTTGAGTCTATTTTGATAGACTTGCGGATGATTCAAAGCATCTATGCATCTCTCATCCAATAACTCCAGCTCATTTAGTCTTGAAACGATATTCTTCATCGGTGATGAGATTTTTCGCTGATGATATTAGAGGATGGGAGCTCGATCTCAATTGTATGCCTTTGATCGTAGACCAAGGAGAATGGGGTGGTGCCATGGGTGTGTAGATGCTGGTTGATAAGCCCAGTGGGATTAAGCTGCAAGTGCCATCATGACTTGCATCATTGACTGTTTTCTTGAGGATTTTGAGGATGGTTTTGTTTGTGGCTTCTGCTTGGCCATTGCCTTAGGGATAGTACGGGGTGGAGAAGCGATGCTGGATTTTGAATTTCTCGCACAAGTCGCGAACCTCCTAGTTCTTGAATGGTGTGCCATTATCTGAAATAATGGCTTGTGGGACACCGTAACAATAGATGAGATAGTTCAGATGAATTTTGAGATCTGCTTTCCGATGATATAGGTCATGGGTATGGCTTCCACCCACTTTGCGAAGTACTTTCAGTTATGATAAATTTATGGCCATTGGATGAGGTGGGTGTGATTTTTCCAATGAGGTCGAGTCCCCATTGTGAGAAAGGCCATGGTGTGATGATCGGATGGAGCTCTTGAGCTGGAGCATGGATGAGATCCCCATGCTGCTAACATTGTAAACACCTTTTAGCATGATCATGCTTCTCTTTCCATCGTGGGCCAGTAATACCCCAGCCTCAGTAGTTTCTTGGAGATGGTTATCCCACTCGAGTGTGAGCCACAAATACCGTTATGAACCTCGGTTAGAGCGGTTAATGCCTCCTCAACATTTAGACAGTGCAGTAAGGTACCTTCTATGCTTCTACGATATAAGGTATCTCCTAGAATGACAAATCTAGATGCCTTTTTAATAAAGGTTCATTTTAGGCTCGACGGTAGGTCAGCAGGTATGACTCCTATTCAAAGATAAGTGTAGATGTCATGATACCAAGGATCGCCAGGACCAATGATTTCACACACATATTCTGATTCCGGTACCTTGAATGTGGGAACGAGAAGTTGCTCGATCAAAAATTCATATTTTGGCACGTTGTGAGGGATGTCTACTAGAGACCCAATTGTAGCCATGGCGTTAACAGCTCTGTTGTTGGTTCTTGAAATCTGCTCAAATGTTATGTCAATGAAGGATTCTTTTAGAGTCTCCACCAATTTTTTGTATGGGGTTAGCTTGTCATCCTTTGTCTGATATTCATTATTTACTTGATTTATGATCAATTGTGAGTCATCGTAGACTTTGAGGGCTATGATATTCCATTGCACTGCTATCCTGAGACCTATAGTCAAAGCCTCAAATTTCACTATGTTGTTTGTGCAAGGGAATGCTAGTTTGTATGACCGTGGTATGCAGTCCCCTTGGGGGGTGATGAAGAAGATACCAGCTCCTGATCCGTGCTGTGTGTATGAGCTGTCGAAGTATAATTTCCAGTGATCGGCTACATTGAGGTTAAAGATGGATTCGTCTGGAAATTTAGATACAAGAAGATTCTTAGAATATATGGGTGCTTCTGCTAGTTGATCTGCAATAACTTGACCTTTAATGGCTTTTCTTTCCACATACTTGATGTCATACTCTGACAGTATCATCACCCATTTTTCCATTCTACCCGTGAGCATTGCCTTGGATAAGAGATACTTGAGTGGGTCAATTTTTGCAATGAGCTTTATCTTGTGTGCCAACATGTAGTGTCTAAATTTTTGGGATGCAAATACTACTGCGAGGCAAGCTTTCTCAATGAAGGAGTAATTTAGCTCATGACCCACCATTGTCCTGCTGATGTAGTAGATGGCCCTCTCTGTTCCGTTCTCATCATGTTGAGCTAGGAGAGCTCCAAGGGCTGCTGTTGTTGCTGACACATATAGGATTAATGGCTTCTTTGGGATAGGTGGAATTAAGACTGGCGGTGTCAGTAGATATTCCTTTATTTTGTTGAATGCCTCTTCGCACTTGGTATCCCATTTGTATACTACCCCCTTGTGGAGTAGGTGTGAATACGGATTCTGCTTGTCTACTAGTTGTGCTATGAACCTTCTAATGGATTGGATCCTTCCTTGAAGACCTCTCAGTTGTTTTAAATTCCTTGGTGCTTCCATCTCGAGGATTGCTTTGACTTTTGCAGGATCCACCTCGATACCCCTCATGGAGACTATGTATCCTAGTAATTTGCCTGATTGTACACCGAAGATGCACTTCTTGGGATTTAGTCTGACCTTGTATTCCTCTAATCTTTCAAAGATAGCATTTAGGGTTGCTATATGATCTTGTCTCTTTCTTGACTTAGCTAGGATGTCATCAACATAGTCTTCGACTGTTTTGTGAATCATGTCATGGAAAATCAATGTCATGGCCCTTTGATATGTTGCTCCTGCATTCTTTAGGCCGAATGGCATCATGTTCCAGCAGTAGCTCCCCCACGGACAAGTGAAAGCCATCTTGTGTTGGTCTTCTTTTTCTATCATGATCTGGTTATATCCTGAAAATCCGTCCATTAACGATAGCATCTCGTGCCCTGCTGTCATGTCTACTATCATGTCGATGTTGGGAAGTGGGAAATCATCCTTGGGACATGCCTTGTTCAAATCTCTAAAGTCTGTACAGATTCTGATGGCTCCATCAGGTTTTGAAACAGGTACCAAGTTCGATACCCATTCTGGATAATCAATTGGTCGGATGAATCATGCATCTAACAATTTTTTGAGCTCCATTTTGACTAACAAACCGATTTGAGGATGCATTTTGTGAAGCTTCTGTCTGATAGGTTTTGCATCTGGATACACTGCTAGGTGGTGGACCACAGTATTTGGATCAAGTCCTGGCATATCAGCATAACTCCATGCAAATTTTATTTGTCTTTCCCTTAGGAATGCTCCTAGGAGTTCTTGCTCTTCTGATAATAGTGATTTCGCATAGAATGTGATATGCGGGGTCTCCTCTATTCCTAGGTTGACTGGGTTGCATTTTTCGGCCAAGACTGCTGACTTCTCTTGATGAATAGCTCTTAGGGGAAGATTGAATCCTTCATCCTCAGGTGCCTCAGAGAGGTTTTCACTATTGGATACGTCCTTTATTTTTACTATTTTCTTGTCAGAGAGTGCCACGGTGTGGTCTTCACTCAAGGACTTGGATATGATTCTTAGTTTCTCACTTTTGCGACTGAAGGATTCAATCGTTTCCCCGTAATAAGCATGTGTGTCTAACTCCATTATGAATCTTGCCTTATGATCTCCATCTGGAATGTTATCCCTCAACCCCATGAATTTTGAGAGTGCTTCATAATTTTTGAATGTATCGAGAACTGGTGGTCCTCGTTGGTCATAGTCGAT
Organism: Sequoia sempervirens; assembly: GCA_007258455.2. NCBI lineage: Eukaryota > Viridiplantae > Streptophyta > Pinopsida > Cupressales > Cupressaceae > Sequoia > Sequoia sempervirens. The sequence goes on along the minus strand of VDFB02256326.1, from coordinate 78,010 downwards.
CAGTTGGGGGTAGACTAAGCGGATCTCATGATTTTGTGTATCCGGTTCAAAGGATATGGTACTAATCATACACAGAGTGGTATCTTTGAATAACCTAGGGAGATTGGATATGATATCTTCGTCATCACTACTAATATAGGGCTCAGTGATAAATTTATGCATGTTTGTCCCTATGGGTATTGGGGAATGCACTTGTACTAGGACTGGCTGAGGAGAAACATTAGCGGCTCTAACCAGAGGACTTCGGCCACGTATGGTTATTCTCGAAGGGGTACATCCAAGACCAAGATTTGTTATGGGTCACGTCTCAGGCATGATTGGTATTAAGAGCCCATTGTTATTTTTCCCCAATCTTTGGTTTCGGTCATAGCCCATCGCAAGCATCATGTGTAGGCCTTTGCTTCTTTCATCCATTGGTAATTCAGGTGTCGGTCTTTCATCTCGGTTTTACATGTGAGATGGATCTGCTTCAATAACCTATTGGCCAAGGTCTCCCCAGCTTGTGAATTCAAGATAATCCTCAGGATACGTTTGTGATGTGGAAGCTTGATTTTCTTGTGGGTGTCCTCATGATCTAGGAGATTGTGGTAACTCTCCTATCACAAAAGCATTGTTAGGGAGCCTATAACTTCCACAACCGTCCTCCTGGATGATGAGCTTGATATCGGATATGGTGGGAATGGCAGGTGTCTCTGTCACAGAAGTGGACGTGAGAGTGGCGGGATCGATGTATGATGTGGATGGGCCCTCATCATTTTTTGGCACTTGGGGAATTTTGTAATATTTGGCTTCAAGGTTCTTGCAGTATGAAAACGGCTCAGGATCTTCATGGATGGTAACCTCTTGTCCATTATGTGTAAATTTTACACATTGGTGGAAGGTTGATGCTACGGCTTTCATTGCATGGATCCATGGGCGTCCCAAGAGAATGTTGTATGGTAAGTCGAGGTCCAGGACTTGACAGGTGGTTTCCATAAGTGTTGGCCCTACTTGAATAGGGAGTTTAATCGTGCCTTGAGACACTCTTTCTTGGTCATCATATGCTCTGATTGTGATGCCTTTCCCTTTATCAATGGAATCTTCTGATAATTTCAATTGTTTGATTAGGCTGAGAGAGCAGATATTCAAACCTGCACCCCCATCCACCAGGACCCTTTTGATTTTGCTCTTGTTTACAATGGCTTCCAAGTGAAGTGCACGATTATGAGATGGTTGGGCGGGAAAATATTGGTTGAAAAAATACCAGCCCAAAGGCTTGGAGTGACTTCCAAATGTCCAAAGATGTGTTTTTGCAAATTTTACAATATTTTACATAATCATGTTTACATCAAGTTTGCACATGTTTCAAAGTCAAACAAATTGAACACCTGGGTAATCTTAGGCTCTCTCTTAGCTATCTAATGATGTAATTTTTTCACATTTTGATAATGTTAAGCCTTTGATCTATAATTTATTTTGTTTGTGTGTATTTTTTAGCAAAAACTAGTGTTTGGAATTTTTTCTTTGTAAATTAACCATTTGTCAAAATTTTAAATAAATTACATTTTTAGAAACTAGACTCCATTCTACACATATTAAAAAAATGATTTTCAATTAGTTTTCAAAATTTATAGGGGTAGCATGGCCAAAATTCTATTTTTCAGGAAGTATCCACATTGAAAATTAGTAAAAATCAAATATTCATTAAATTTATCAAAAAAATCAGGCATAAACTACATGCTATTACCTAATTTCTCACTGAAGCGATTTTAAAAATACCAAAAAAAATTAACCTTTTGAGGGAGCCACAAAATTTTCTATGTTCTTTTTTTTGACAAAAACAACACCAATTTTTGTGGCTCCCTCTTTTGAACCCCTTAATCGCTACCATTTTCAAAAAAAAATAGTAGCTTAGAAAGTAGACTCGGAGCACTATGATCCTTGTTTTTGTTGCATCTAAAAATTTTGAGTGTATCTATCTTCAATTTCACATATAAGGTTAGTATTTCCTAATTTTAGAAAAAAAAGTGGCCACTTAAGACCCCTTTTTGGCCCCCCATCTTTTTGCATTTACCCAAGTCTGGCCTCAATAGGTAATGTGATCATTCCTAATGGTTGCTTATTAACATTGTCAAAGCCAATAATATTAACATAATTAAGTTTAATAAACTTCTTGTCGACACCAATTTTATCTAGGAGATCAATGCTACAAACATTAAGACCTAATCCATTGGCTATGAGACTGTGCTTAACTGTAGTTTCATTAATGATCACCTTTATCAATAAGGGATCATGTTTATTCTGTATCTCAAGCAAGGGTAATTCACGTTGAGGGAATGTGATATCTAGATTTGTCACTTGCATACAATCAAAGGAGGTTTTTACATCATTCAATTTCATAGAAAATTGGATATCATTCTTCTGCAAAATTTCTTGGAGCATCCTATTGTATGTAGATGATGTTTGAATAAGATCCCATAAGGATATGTTAGCAAGAGTATTTTTAAGTTGTTCAACAAAATCATACTCCTTTCCACCATGTAAAGGTAAATAAGGAGCACTAGGAAAAAATAGGTTGAGGCAATGGTAATGAGGTAGGAATGGTTTGTGGTCGTGTATTGTTCCTTGCATTATGTGTGTGAGCAACAGTATTGTAACTCAGTTGCTAAAAAACATTATTACTATCAAGTTGCATTGTAAGTTTCAAGATATCTTGAAGGGATAATGGTTTCTTTTTAGGTGGTTCTATGATGGAGGTGATTAGGAGGTTCACTAATTAAAGGAGATCCAATTTGTGTGTGTTCATAACCTCAACTGAGTTACCTAGATGACCTTCTAGTGAGGGGGGATCTAATGTGAACTCAACATCTTCATCTATGGCATCCATCTTAGTGTTTGTTGAAATAAATTTAGTATTGAAAGAGGGAGAAACAAGATTCTCATGACACTCAATAATTAGGTCTTCTAACACCAAAATACCTTTTTTCACAAGTAGGAGAGGTATTGGGAGAAGAGAAACTAGGATTGTCATGATTGTCTATGCTTGCATCCTCTTGTACCAAAGCTTTAGTGGATGATCTAGATGAGATGAAGTCCTCAAGGGCTTCATCTAACATGTCAAAGTCATCACAACTAAAGGGTTTAAAGGATATTCTTTCTCCAAGGTTAACAATTTAGTTTTTGTTTGCTTTGTTTGATGGTTTTTTTTTTGTTTATGCTTCCTAATGATTGCAAAATGTGAAGGAATCTATCTAATCTATGAAATAATGCTGAAAATAAAGGAAAATTACAAAAAAATAACACTATCCTCAACTGAAATATGCAAGAAATGTTTTCCAAATTTTAGCAAGATCTAACTAAAGAAGCAATAACTTGAATTCACAAACAAACCGTTTCAAGAAACCAATTCTCAAATCTGAAAACAGTAAAAAAAAAACAAAACAAAGGCTAAGAATCGCCCAAAAACTTGTCTAAAATATTTGTACAAGGACTCATTTGCCCATGGGTGAATGGGTCCTTGCTCAAGGTTTGTAAAATTGAATTTTCCAAGATTTGAGTTTATTTTGTGTGTTTTTTGTTTATGATATAAACAAGGGTTTTTGTAACAGGTTTTTCAGAATAAGGGTGTCTAAAGTCAAGTGTAAATAAGGTCAAATGATGAACTAAATAAATATTTTTTAGAATTCAATTTGAGATTAAATCTAAACTTAGATGATTGAATGATGATCTTGATGCAAGTATAATGCAAAATGAATGCAAATCTAATGCAATTTTTTAGATTTTCTATGAATTTGAAGGATGCAAACATGAAAATTTAACCCTCAATACAATTTTCACTAATGCACCATTAAATAACCCTAAATTTAATGTAACTAATGCAAACCTAATGTAAACTAGTGCAAAATTTAGATCTAGGGTTAAAATGGACTCCAATTTTGAGAATTTTGTTGTGCAAGGTTGGGTTCACCAAAATGAAATGAAGAAAAATAGGGGCTTTCCAAAATGGAAAGGTAAGTCCAAAGGGTGAAAATAGACCCTATCTTCCTACATTCATTAGGAAATGATATCCTCACAAAGAATTGATTAACAACCCTTAGGTGAATCAACCTAATGTGAGAATCTTCAGATTTCCTTATGCTTGAAGGACCTGGGACAATATCAAATAGTACTTTGGGGAGAAAAACTAAGAATATTAAATCAACTCCAAAATTTAATCTACCACTTGGATCTTGTAGATTAAGCTCAATATTGACAGAAACACCAAACTTCCTACAAATCTGATAAGGAGAGAATATTGTTTACTAATGAACAAAACACTGTTTTGGGAGGATGTCTAAGATTCATTTTCCCATGGGTGAATGGATCTTTGTAGGGCTTTTCAAAATTTATTTATGGGTCCTCTACTCTTGTGTCTACACTTCTAGATCCTCTAAGTTTAATAGTTGGACAGTCGAAAATAAATTTGAGATATGAGTTTTCGTGAGATGACAACAAATACAACTTTGCAATTTTGTACTTTTGAGATCTTCAACTTTTCTTCAACCTATGAACTTGCAAATCTGCAACACACAATTGTTTTTTTTGGTAAATGGGGGTTTTCCTTGGTCAAACCCCATTTTGGTAATTAAACCTTGAATTGAAACAATGATAAAAAGAAGGAATGATGAATGAGTAATGTTGTGTTACCACTCAACAAACCCTTGGATAAATTTTTGAATGGCTAAAATATTGATTTAGATCTTGCATTAAATGGCTCCAATGGATATGGATCTTGATACTTAAATCTTGCTTTGAATCTTTTACTTGAATGCTTGGATTAGATTTTGAAACCTACATCACAATGTTAGCTCCAAAACCATGCATGAATGAACATAACTTCAACACGATGCTTGAGATATTGAATGTTGCAACAAATAATGAAGAAATCTACTCTTGAATGCTCTGGACAATAATATTTTCTCTAGTGAAATTTCTCTCCAAAACTTCTAGTTGATTTGATAAAATAACCTTTTATTTATAGACATTAATCCTTAATTTCATGAAATTAAAACATTACAAGCCAACCTTTGAAATTTGAATTTGGGATGATAAAAATATTTCCAAAAGATGTTTTAAAAATGGGTTCCAAATCCTAGGGAGGACCAATTCACCCATGGTAAAATGGGTCCCAAGTCCCTATTACTTGAACACACATTGCTCAATGTAAGGTGTTATGTATTGGCATTAATTTTTGTCGAGTTTCCCCTTCAAGAAATGTAATTTATTAGGCTTGTATATGTAAAATAAGTCTTATTAAGGCATAATTAAGCTCAATTTAATTAAAAGGGCCAAGACAAGTGTGAAAATGTAAAGGGATGAAATTTTCAACACTAAATTAAGTCATTATTAGGTCCATTTAACGAGGGCCCAAACAAGTGTGAAAAATGTAAAGGGATACATTTTTCTACTCTACAACTTTCAATAGTATAGTTGTGAAAACATATATTTTTCCTTCAATAAAACCTAAAATATAACTTTCCTCTAAAATGAAATTGTGTGACCTTGTTCAAAATTGAGTTGTGCACAGAGTAGGGTAGATTTTGAGGGAAATTGTGAGTTGAAAAAATAGGTGCAGGTCATTTAAATTTTGGTGCATCACCTCCTAGGATAAAATATTTTTTGTTTTAGTTCTTCTATCCCTTTTCCTTGTAAAAAATTAGTTTATAGGAGCTTCATCAAGGGAACCGAACCTCTTTGGAGGTTCATCTTCACCATAAGAAATGCACAACTTGAAGATGATTCCATGCTTCATAAGATAGCTAATATTTACACTTAGCTAGGGTGCAATCCTCATGACAACAATTACAATAGTTTAGGTTCCATTCAACACCTCTAATCAAAAAAGATTGATCAATGTCAAAAATAGCTTCAAATAAAAAGTAAGTCCCATTTAACCTTCAACTAGGAGAGAGTGACCATCAACAATTCAAAAAGAATATAATTGTGTATATACTAGGAGGAGGAATATTACATCAGACTCATCTTCCATTAACTAGCATCTATACATTGTTAGAACTACGACATAAGGGGCAAGAAAAGTTACACAAGCCTCACCTTTCCCATAAAAATATTCATACACTTATCACAAATATTCACCTTCAATAGAAAATAATCCTCCAATAATTATTTGAACATTCATCATCACAACATTCTTAAAAAGTTAGCTTTAGCACTAGAGGGGAGATTCGTATTAGTAACTTGATAAAAAAAAATTAAAGAGGGGTAAACACTTTTGACCCGGAACTATGAACCAATGAGGTCACAAACAAGGGACCTCATCCCCAATATAAATTTTCAACAATTACACCCGAATGGGGTTTGAACCTTGATGGAAAGAATAACAACACAAGAGTTCAACCATCACGCCATGCCACTATTGGCTAACTTGATAATTTCATCAATACCTCATTGTATCCATTATTTTCATTGCCTAATGGCATGAAGTTAGTTTATGGAAAAATATAAGTAAACTTCTAATAGATGATATATGTCTTAAACATTTGTTTAATTGGGAAAATGGATCTAAGTCCTAAATCACACTTCTCCAAATTAGGGTGGATTAAAAATGATCTCAGTACCCACTTGGCTAAAAACCTTAATGGAAGAGTCAGAATGGTGGATCATGGTTTTAATCTAGTGTTGTGAATGAGTGTAGATGATTGGATTTATTATTAATTGACTAATTTTTAGGATGCAATGATGTTTCTAGGTAAATTATGAAAATGTAGCAAAGTGAGATGATTTCTAAGAAATGTAAAATAGAAAGATAGAAATTGAATCCAAAAATTCAAAGGGCAGACACAGAGGAATGTGGAATGTAAATTTAATGTTGAATTGGATGGTCAAGGGTATGGGCTGCCTTAGACTAGCTTCTTGCATTTTAGATTTTGATTTCACAAGCCTGTAACTCCAAATTTGTAAGTCTTGTTCTCCTGGGGTCACTATCAGAACATTGTCTGTTATTGAGAAAATCCACTTTCTGTATCTTGACAACTTTTATAGCTTGAATTCATGAATAAGAAATTAGTCCTAAATCTTCCTCCAATTTTCTTCAGATCAGAAAACTTACACACATGGAAGCGGGGGAAGGGTTGTTCCATATAGGGGCTTGCCTAATTCAAACCCTGTTTTGGTATTTCTACCACCACAATGACTATGATGATGTATAAAAGAGATCACACCCTTAGTTAGGTAGAGGCTAAATGATAAAAAGTAATGAATTGACTAATGTTACAACTCACCATTCAAATCTACATTCCTTGATGGGTCATTGAAGTCATATACTCATCACCTTCAAGGATAAATTGTTGTTTGATTTGATGTCCTACAAGTGTTAGTACTTACAAAATAAATGAACACAAAATGTGAACAAAATTATATAAAAACTTGATGAATGATTGACACGATGCTTGATTGAAATAAATGTTTCAATAATATTGATAATTCTACTCTTAAATACTCTTGATTGCTCAATAATAATCTTAACCGCCTTCTCCAAAATTGTTGGGATTAAAATGTTGAAAATACTTTGTATTATATGCAATTCTTCTAATTCTCATAAATCAAATGTCAATAGCTAACAAATGAATTCAAATTTTTAAATAATAAAATACTAACACTGACAAATCCAAAATGGAGCCAAAATGGGTTATTTAAGGGTGTGGGGCGCCTTAGATAAGATCCATCCTTTCTGGGTCCTCAAATATCAGGGGTAAATATTAAATTCTTACTTTCATTTCCCATTATTCAAGATTTTCTGAAGATATTTATAAAATGGGTAATTAAATGCATAATTAGGTCTAAGCACATGGGGGGAGCTAAAATTAGTGTGAAATTTTCAAGGATGATATTTTTTGATGCTACAACATTGTTGTGCAATATATATGAACTAACCATATTTATTATATTAATGCATAGCTCAAGTATTGAGCAACATTGAAGATATTTTCCACCACTTTACTATTATGGGTTTAATAAATTATTTTTGATTGGCACTTATCCTAACATATGGAACAACATCAAATTGTTTTTCCAACTCCCAAATCCTCAATATCCATGACCTATAATTAGGATTTCATATTTCCTACTCTAGGTAAGCTATGAAGTCCTCAATCATTACACCACTAGTTACCCTTTGCTTCCTCAACTTGGTATTCTCCTTTCTCTCAAGCAATCTCTCTTTCTCCTTCTCCCATCACTCCTAGCTACACTATTTCCACTCCCATATACTAAAGAGTATTTCATCAAATCCATGACAAACAAATCCATCAAAGATAGACAACTCCCCTTACCAAATCACATCAAAGAGTGTAAATAAAAATTTACTAAATATTTATTACCACCTTGAGGTACAATTTTAAATCATTATACTCCCCTATATAGTCTCTTGAATTTGTGTGTATTCATCAATCAATAACACCACTAGGTCTATTGTCTAGCATATAACATATTACAATACTAGGAGGGAGTATGGATCTAAATCAAAAGTTGTTATTTGGCTAACCTATCATAAGTTGTTATTTATCTATTCTATCAAAGTCATCCAATGATTGAACCTAACCTAATCAAACCCCCAAGGAATATTAATCATGGTGGTTGATTTAATCAAAGAATATACCATCATCCTCGCTAATTGATCTTGACCATTCAAACTATAACCCTTTTAAACAAGTTATTTATTTTAGAAAAATAGTATATTATAATTTTATTCTAATTATTAAATTAATAAGATAAAAAAAAATTTAAAATGAGAAAAGGAAAGTTAAAAAAATGTATTAATTTAAAAAATTCATGGTTAAGCAGTTTCTTAATAATTCACACCCCAAATCCCCCACCCCGCTTATAACTAAACTTTCAAATAGTTGTTACATAACTTTGTCCCTTCCCTCCCCCACTACCTAAAACTAAACTTTCAAATATTAGACCATAGCTACTCCAATATTTTAAAAAAGAGATATAAATTATACATTATACTTGTTAAAAATTTACATGGTACCATCTAAGACTTAAAATTTTATTCCATTAGAAAATCACATGAGACCATGTTTTAGAGGTCTTCTCAAAGTAGGCCCTTCAACAATAATCAATAAAATTTCCTTCAAGATAACTAAAGATAACTAGAAGATGAAAAAATTAACTAGTAACAACACCCAAATATGTTATTAAATTGTTAATATGCATAATTTATTCAAACCCTTATTATCCAAGTACTACACTTGTATACTTTTAAGAGTTACTCTATACCATTATTTCTTATGAATATTTGTCTTTATTCATTTGATAAAACTTTTAGGTGTTGTTACTAGTTTTTAAGATTTTAATGGATCAATGAATCAAGGAAATACATTTCTAGTCATGAAGTATTCCATTCATTGTCTCATCTATTCTCAAAAAATATTGAAAACGAAACTATTATATGTTATGTTAAAAAAATGTACACAATTTTCATGGGAAATAAAGTGATAAATATAATGTATTTTAATTTTGGAGGCTAGGAGAAAATTATATTCATGGGTAAATTAAATCTAAAATAATAATTATTGTAGTTGTGCCTATGTGAGTGGAAATAATATAAGTTTTCTAGATGAATAAGTGAAATTAATTTTCCTTTTTCAAAATATATAGCCTCCTATGAAAAATTATTTCTTCTTTACTAATATAGTGTCAAATATATTATTACATCATCTTGGGGAAAAGGGTGTGCATTCATCAAATCAACTATAATACTTAGGGTTCTATGACAATACATTAAAGGAAAATAAGGTATTAAGAAATATGATAAAATAGATAAATTATAAAGTCAAATCCTAATTCTCTTATTCCAAATGAAGTCTTATTGTATAACTCAATGTAGAGCCTAATTTTCTAGGAAATAAAAAACTATTAAACTCTCAAATATTAAAATGAATTATATACCTACATTATTCAAGAAGATTCCAACTTTTGTATGGTAAGGCCAAACTTTTTATTTCAATTTAAAAAAAAAAGGGTAAAAATTTATTGAAATCAAAGAAACAATAAAAATCAAAGGGCCACTGGCCCACTAAGATACCACCACCTCGACAACAAAGAACTGACCCTAAAGGTACCCAACCAAAGAACTACTTGCATATTCTTGTCCTCCATGATTAACTTTTCAAGGGCCAAAGAACATTATGAGGATAAAATTCCACATTCACCAACATCCCACCACTCCGAATGCTCAGACACCCACTTTTTCAGAAGATTAGCCACTCTATTCCATTCACTTAGAATATGACAAAAGGAAACAAACTCCAAGGAACTACATAGATTCACAATCTATTTAACCACAATAACCAATTTCCAATTAGAACCATCAAATCTTTGCTCATTTAGCATATCCACCACAATCTATGAATTTAATTCACAAATAATCATTTTCCATCCCAAAGAGCATCCTCTTTCAACAACATGAAGAATCACAAGAACCTTCATAATATATTGGAATGTTGACCCTTATATGTAGAGAAGAAAAAACCTTACCTCCATTACTATTTCTACCAATACCACCAATCCACACATGCCAAGGATTCTCCCTAGAAGAACCATCAGTATTAATCTTTAGGATTCCTTGAGGAGGAGGATGTCAGCGACCCTCCTGATGGATCTTCTTCTTGACCTTATGAGGACCTTCACCTGTAGAGTACCCAAAACCTTTATCCACCAAATTCAAATTCCTAATAAAAGAAAAATAATTAGGATCCACTGTAACTAAAAGATCACATTTTACTAAAATAGTGTCTTGGATCCTAATGATCATCTTTCCCCATAAATGAGCCCCCACCAGTTTTGCATCTTGAAATATCCTCAAATTATTTTCTAGCCAAAGATGCTAGATAATAAAAATTAGGGTCAATAACCCAAGAAATCTAAAGAAAAGATGTCTTATCTAGAGGTCTCCCCATACTTTCCCAGAACTAAATTAAAGAAGTGGCATGAACACAAGGATGTTCCCAAACTCCCCACCAAAGATGTCAAATATCCCTAGATTAAGGACATTGAAATAAGCGGTGTGAAGTGCATTCCTCATTATTATTACAAAGAACACAAATAAAAGAATCCATGAATCCTCTCTTCTACAAATTCTCCCAACTAAGGAACCTATTTTGGACAACCAACCATAAGAAAAAATTACATTTGGGCCAAGAAAATTTATTACATACCTACTTCCACCAAGGGATACCAACCTTCCCATACAACTAACTATCCAACTCTAAATATCCTAAGGCAATCAAAAATTTTCCCTTCGGATCAAGGCCCCAAGCCACAATATCCCTTCACTTAAGGGAACTACACATTCTACCAACCAAAATCTTTGCTAGCTCCTATCTCATCTCCCCAATTCCTCCTAGTGGCTACTCTTGAGGATCCTTCCAATGAGACACCTCCACCTGACCCAAAACCTAAATAGTTTTAAAGTCCTCCACCTTACTCCAGTCAGATTCAATCAAATTATCACAGAGGGGTTGCAAATGAGCAAACATTGATATGATAGGGGGATAACCATCCCAAGAATCATACCCAAAAAGATCCTTTGAACCATTATTGCAAATCCAAAATAAACCCTCCTTTTATCAACTTCACCCCTCTTTTGAGGCTATCCCAAACCATAGAGCCCTTCTCTAGAAGGAAACACTAAGGAACATCAGAGAAATTCACTCCCCAAAGGTTCTTATGAGTAAGGATTCTAGCCCAATCCTGATCCTAACAAGTGCACCATCACCAATATAATTTAGCAACTAAAGGCTAATCATTCAAACTTATAGGCTTGATCCTGAGACCTACCTCCTATTTTTTCCTACAAACAGATTCCCACTTAACCAGGCTCCACTTCAAAGTGAGAAAATTTCTTACCCAAAGGAATTGGCGAGTTAGGGTATCAAACTCCCCAACAAAGCATGCAGGATCCACCTACACAAAGCACCTATAAATAGGAAGAGCTTGAACCATTGATTTGAGAAGGATAACATCCCCAATAGATGAAATCCATCTACAAGTCCAATGAATAACCCTCCTATGAAACTTATTTGGAAGAAATTCTACCAAAAATCTTTAAGATGAGATCCCATAGAAAGGTAAATCCCCAGATAAACCAGAGGAAGAGAACCAATTTGGAATCAAATAATCCAAGTTATCATGCCCTGAATAAGCCAATGAGTATTGAATAAGAAGATAGAAGACATGCCCTCATTAATCTTTTGGAAATAGGTAGCCAAGAAAGTATCCAAATCCTTTCTTAAATTCACTGCTTCATTTATTTTAGCCATGCCCATTAAGGTAGTATCATCAATAAATTGGAGGTGAGAATGGGGAGGAAAATTTTTATCCCAACTTCAACCCTGAATCAACCCTTGACTAACATAAGACTTGATAAATCTTCCTAGCCCCTCAGCCATAATAATAAACAAATAAGGAGACATAAGTTCCCCTTGACGAAGACCCTTGGTAGCTCCAAATAACTTTGAAGGATCCCCATTTATAAGAACTAAAATGAGGTAGAAGTTACACAACTCATGATCCAATTAAACCACTCACTATCAAATTGCTTTTCTAAACCTTTTTGTATCAAGTTAATTTGGTATCAATAATTAAGCTAAAAAAATTTATATTATATTTTCTTTGTTTCATTTTCACTTATTTTAGTCATTGTGTTATTGGGTAAGTGTATAAAGGCAGAGGACCAAAAAGTGACCACTTCACTTTTTGGTCCCGAAATAGCAAAAATGTGAGTGCATTATAAAAATATGTGCTCGCATTATGGGTTAGTAGTGACCAAGCCTAGGCTTGGTCATTACCAAACCAAAATGTGAGTGCTTTATAACATGCTTGTGTTATGGTTTGAATTTCTAAAAATGCAAGCATGTTATAATGTTCTCATGTTATTTGAATGCATTGACAAAATGCGAGTGCATTATAACATGTTTGCATTATGGTATGTATTGAAAAATTCCTTCTCTTTATTGTCCTTATGTTTTAGGGAAACTATATACATAAAATAAACATTTAGATATGGATATTTACTTTCTTATACTTTAAGTTATATTTCATGTATATAGTTTCAGGATGTTTGAGATTTTTTTGGATCTCTAAGAGTTAGTGAAAATTATAGGTTTTGGAAAATCTTATAATTATTCAAACTTAGTCAAATTTCAATAATCATTATGTCAAATTTTAGTAATCAAGAGGTCAAATTTTAGTAATTAGAAGGTCAAATTTTAGTAAGCAGCAAGTTGTAACATCTTCCTCTCTCTCTCTATCTCACTCATTATTTATCCCTTATTCTCTAGAACTCCCTTTCACACTCTTTCCTTCCCTCTCTACTTCTCTTTATCTCACCATTCTCTCTCTCTCTCTCTCTCTCTCTCTCTCTCTCTCTCTCTCTCTCTCTCTCTCTCTCTCTCTCTCTCTCTCTCTCTCTCTCTCTCTCTCTCTCTCTCTCTCTCTCTCTCTCTCTCTCTCTCTCTCTCTCTCTCTCTCTCTCTCTCTCTCTCTCTGCCTCTCTCTCTCTCTCTCTCTCTCTCTCTCTCTCTCTCTCTCTCTCTCTCTCTCTCTCTCTCTCTCTCTCTCTCTCTCTGCCTCTCTCTCTCTCTCTCTCTCTCTCTCTCTCTCTCCCTGCCTTTGGACCTCTATCCCTCGATCCTCTCTATCTACTTCTCCCTCCCTCCTCTCTCTCTCTCTCTCTCTCTCTCTCTCTCTCTCTCTCTCTCTCTCTCTCTCTCTCTCTCTCTCTCTCTCTCTCTCTCTCTCTCTCTCTCTCTCTCTCTCAATCACCCAACCTTCCTCATTCCCTCTTACTCTCTTCTTCTCCATCCCTCCCCCTATATCTCTTCTTATATACTTTTCTCTATCTCACTCTCTCCATATCTACCTCTCCCTCCCTCCTTTCCTCTCTCTCTCCCTCTCAATATCCTAACCTTCCTCCTTCCCTCTCTATTTATCTCTCTTTATGTATCTCTCTATCTCTACCTCTCCCTCCCTCCTTCCATCTCTCTCTCCCTCTCTCTCAATATCCCAAACTTACACTTAACCCTATACCCTCAACCCTGAACACTATCCCTCAACCCTCAACCTTCATCTTTATACCTTAAACCCTAAACTCTACACCGTCAACCCTCATCCCTATACCCTATACCCTCAACCTTATACCCTATACTTAAACCCTAAGCCCTACACTCTCAACCCTTAACCCTATACGTTTAACCTTATACCTTATACCCTCAACCCTATACACTAAACCCTATACCCAATATCCTAAACCCTATACATTTAACCTTATACCCTCAACCCTATACCCTATACCCTAAACCATACACCCTCAACCCTCATCGCTATAGCCTATACCCTTAACCCTCAAACCTCAACCCTATACCCTCAACCCTAAACCCAATATCATCAACCCTATACCAAATATCCTAAACCCTAATCCTTATACCCTATACACTTAATCCTATACCCTCAACCCTAAACATTATCCATCAATCCTCAACCATATACCTTAAGCCCTAAACTCTACACCCTCAACCCTCATTTGTATACCCTAGACCCTCAACCTTATACCTAGAACCCTGAACATTATCCCTCAACCCTATTATTAAACCCTAAGCCCTACACTCTCAACCCTTAACCCTATACCTTATACCCTAAATCCTACACCCTAAACCCTAATCCCTCAACCTAATACACTTAACCTCATACCCTCAACCTTATACCTTCAACCCTACACCCTCAACCATCATCCCTATACCCTAAACCTTGAACATTATCCCTCAACCCTTAACCCTATACTTAAACCCTAAACCCTACATTCAACCTTGTACCCTCAACCCTAAACCCAATACCCTTAAATCTATACCCAGTATCATAAACCCTAATACATATACCCTATACCCTCAATTGTGAACACTATCCCTCAACCCTCTGTTGGTTCTCAGTTGTGATCATATGGTTTGTCCTTGATGACAAAATACCTTTCAGTTGATTCTACTTGTTGTCTATTTCAGATTGGTTTCTCATGCTTTATCTTGATACAGTTTTGTCTATATGGTTTACTTGTCTTGGTATTTAGTGGAAATCAGAATCTTAATTTCTTATGGTACTAATTTGTTTGAGCTTCCTGCAAGACTCAGATTATCTTATTTGTACAAGAAAGATCATATCAGCGTGAGAATGCCAGGGTCTCCCTAATCCATTTTGTTGTTAAACGTCTGTGTTGCCTATTGGCAAGACGTTTCTGATGTCATGACGATTGGATTTTACTTTTAGGCAGCTTTTGGCAGGACTTCTCTTTTGTTTCGGTGATAGAAAAGGATCATATCGGCATAAGTTATATTGTCGGTATGTGGTCACAGTGAAATTTCTTTGTCTCACCAATCAGAGGTTGAATGGGAACATATCAGCAAGAGTTTAAGGCTTCAGTGAAGGGTCATAGCGAAAAGGGTTATGTCTCACCGACTAATGCATGTGGAAGTCTATCGGCGAGAGCTTAGTGATATCGGAATGTGATCTCAGCGAGGTTGTTTTTTCTTGCCGACGCAGGGTTTCATCAAAAGGTTCTCCGGGAAAGTCTTACCGAACAACACATTAAAGATTCACTTCAGCCAGACATATTGCTTTCGGTGTGAAGTCATAACGAATGTTCAATGTCACACCGACCAGTGGTGGATGGATGCGTATCGGTAAGAGTTTGTGATATTCAGAGGGAGGTCTTAGCGACTCTGTAGTGTCTCACCGATTTTGTCTAGTCACAGCGATACACAAGATGGATGGGAGTATCGGTGAAACATAGTGCAATCTCTATAGTGTCTCCCCGACTATGTATTTTCTTGGTGACTTGGAAATGACAAAGATCTTTGGCATGACATAATGTATTCGTTATGACTTCTCCCCGACTCTGATGGGTCATGGGGAAAGTGATAACTAAGGGGAATGACTGGTGATTTAATTGCCTTCGGCAAGACTATCTGGATGTCTCGGTGACCAATGTGTATCAAGTGGGATTTCGGTAAAACAAAAGGTATTCTATATAACGTCTACCCGATAGTATAATGTCACAACGACAAAACGTGGGATGACTAACGGTGTTAAAGTTGACTTCGGTCGATTGAAAAGAAAGTTACTTAGGGAAAAATTTGTGATTATTCTTTTTGGCTGGGTATGGAACCCTAGCCTGGCCGCCATCATGAGAATTTAAGTTTCAGTTATTGCTGGCTGTAATGGTTTTTACAGTGTTATATGGAAGCTTTATTTGGTGCACTTCTGGTTGGAAGCTCGATAGTGGTTGATGGAGCCATGGGAGTTACAGATTTGTCTAGTTTGTATGCGTTTCATGTTCCACATACTGGTTTTTAATCACCATTTTTTTTGGAACTGTTCTCTGCATCTCAGTTACTAATGTGGCAAATGATGCCTTGACAGAGTATTGTTATTCATGCATTAGAAGTTATGTTTTACAGTGATGGGCAGTTGTGCTTTTTAAGCAATGAAATGATCTCATGCATTTCAGATTTGTTAAGAATGACTCTTAGCTGGGTGAAACAGCTCTTGTTTTGGAAAATTAATTTCACCTTCTCTATTAATCTTGCTAGGTACAAGATGAAGATTTCTTTTATAAACAGCTATGTTAAGTTCAGTCAAAATCTTTTCAGGTTGATTGTCAGTTTATTGATAGCCTATTGTTCAAGGTGTTACACTTGTAGAAATTTACTTTTCTGACACATGCCTAAAATGGCAAGAGAGTTTCAGTTTCCTTTGATAAAGAAATCTTTGAATATTTTTCTTTTGACAGACATACTGAAAGTATTGTATAAAAACCAGTGTTATAAACACTATGAAACCTGCTGGATAGAATTTTTGAGAGTTATTTTGGCTGTATCAAGAGATGGATTGGAAAACTCTGTAATACAAAATTTGGAAAACATGATGCAGAACAAAGTTGTATTTCTTTTCTGTTTAATATTTTAAGGATTCAAAGAGTTGGATTCTTAGGGTATTAGGTAGATAAGAGTGTTGAGTTTCTTGAGCTTACTAGAAAACAGAGAGATCCTCTGATATTATTATTGTTCTAAAAATGATTTGAGGGGTTGGAGCTCCTTGAAATTGGTGTTTCAAAATGAGGGGTTGGTGCTCCTTGAGTTGGTGCTCAAAAAATAGCCTATAAGGCATTGTTAACAGTGGTTTTTGAAGATTAAGCCAGTAAGGCAGTTTATGAGTGGTTTTTCTACCCCAAGAGGGTTTTCCACTTGACAAATCCTTTGTCTTATGGTATCTTTGTTTTGATGTCATAATGTTTCTTGATTGTGATAATTTTTATCAGTTTGAACATTTTTGAATGATAGTTCCTTCATATCTACAAATATTTTGTTCAAATATCTTGCACAAGTCATTGCTGAAGAGTCTAATTCAAAAGGAAGCTTAAAATTTTTCATTTGATTCATTGCTCTAGAATAGTTATAATTTGCTAAAGTTGTTTGTTGTCTCAATACCTTTCTTGTCTTTAAAGCTGCATTCAAATCAATTGTTTAAGAATTGAGTCAATAATGTTGATCATCATTTGCACAGTCTTATGAGTTGCACCTGCACTGTTATCATGCTTTGATTGTTAATCAATGTCAGCCATAACTGTTTTGGAAAATGCAAGATATCTCACTCAAATCATATTTTCATAAGTTGTCTAATAGTCTAAGTTAATGTTGTCATATCTTTGTGCTTCAAAAGTAATTACTCTACTCTATTGTTGAAAGAAAAGGAAATCAGAATTAAAAATCTTGGTCGAAGTAGAAAAAGTTTTGACACTGATTCACCCCCCCTCTCAGTGTCTGTCCAGAAATCCAACAATTGGTATCAAAGCGTAGGGTCCTCTGATAGGTCTAAACCACCCAGGATTGTTCCTGGTTTCTTTGAGTACATTTATTAATATGGGAAAGAACATAAGGAATAAGGGAAAAATATGTTCTCAGCAAAATGCTATTCATCATGTTCAACCTGAATCTAGTATAAGGAATAACGAGGAAGAGTTCATAAACAGTAGCTCTGAAATGGTAGAGTATCCTAGATCTAGAACTCCTCAATTCGAAGGAACAAACTTTATTATATGGAAACATAGGATGGAAACATACTTACTTTCTTTAAGATCTGAAGTGTGGGCAGCAGTAGAAAAGGGTTGTACTACATTTATAACATCTCCTTCCACTCTTGAGGAGATGAAAGCTCTTGAATTCAATACCAGAGCTATAAATGTTATTTTTAATAACTTTCCAAATAAACTCATTACAAAAGTCATTCATTACAGCAGTGCTAAGGAAGTTTGGGACAAGTTGACTGAAATGAATCAAAATAGTGAGTTACAAGAGGAGATATCTTTGGATACTGAAATAAGTTGTGAAACTTCTGAGAGTGAAGAAGGTGTAAACCTTCATTATTTTGAAAAGAAGTCCAAGGAGATCATTAATGAATATTTAAATGATCAAAAAACTTGTCTAAAATTAGATCAATCTTTGGATGAAGTTAACTCTGAACAGGAATATGATGAACCAGAAAGTGAGGTTGATTTGGAAGGTGAACTCCTATGTGCCTTAGATACTATTAAGAAGCTTAGAAAAGAAAACCAGTTTTTAACAAGACAACTTCAACAAAAAGAGAGTTTGGAAGTCAAGTTAAAAGACAAGGATGAATTGTGTAATAAACTAGAAAATGAGATTGATTCTTTAAAGAAATATGCAGATAATGATTCCTTGCTAAAAGAACTAACTCTTAAGGATGATATGATTATAAGTCAGAAAATTGAAATTGAAGAATATAAGAGGATTGCAGACGTTGTGAGTTCTGATTTGGAGATTAAAAAGATTGTTTGTCTAAAACTTGAAGAAGAGGTAGTTGCTTTAAGAAAAGAGTTTGAAAGTATCAAGGCTCAATATGGTAAAATTCAGAAATTTGATCATAGTACTAATATATTGAATGAAATGTTGGGCAGGAAAAAGCATTCTAAATATCCTACAGGAGTGGGATATGAGGTTGGACAAAGCTCTGTAGACAAATCTAAACATGAAATAGTGTTTACTACTTCAGATGGAAAGAATTTTACAGCCAAGCAAACACCAAGAATGAAGGTTGATCTTGGTTACAGTATTGCTGCATCAAAGGATATCATTGACACTAGAAGACAATTTAAAGGTATTCATAGAGAAAGGGAAAATGTCTTCAGTTCTTCACATCCTTGACATGATCATTCATTCACGTATAATCATTCTTTCCAAGGATATTGTTATGTTTGTAATGACTATGGTCATAAGGCAATTGATTGCATAAGATGGTCAAATAAGAATCATTCTAATGTCCCTAGAAATGAAGATGTGGTGTGTTACAACTGTAACAATTTTGGTCACTTGAGAAGAGACTGTAGAATAAATACAAGTGATAATAATGTAAGGAACAATGCTAGAAATGTCTGTAGGAAGTCTTCTATTTCTCAAAACAATCACAAAGTCATTTGTTTCAAATGTAATAACATTGGACATAAAGTACAACAATGCAGATTCAATAGAAAGACAGGTACTTTAAGCAAACAAGTGAAAAAGTCTTCATTGGAGTGGAGAAGAAAGAGCAATCAAGATGACAGGAAGAGCAATAAGGATACTTCTGAGAAAACTCCTTGTGCACTCCTTGCACAAGTGTTGCCATCCAGGTCTTGAGAAGAAGCAAAGACTCAGGGGGAGTCTATTATGGTAATATATTTTACCCCTATGGAGTCTAGAATGAGGTATGACATCTTGCATTTGCTTTTGGTGGTATAAGATGTAAAGAAATAATGTCTTTTCATTACATGTATTGCTATGAACAATGAAGTAAAAGACATAATGAATAATGTTTGCACAAAATTGGTGGACAGTGAGTTTGGTGATGATTTTGCTTGGTCTAGTGGTTGATAGCTTTCAGAAGTTTTTGAAATGACAGTGCACTTTGTTTTTAACTGAACTTTTTGGATGCTAATGGAGTCGTGAGTCTACGAAGTGTGGCGTAAATAATATATGAGATATCTGCTCCTGACAAAATGGCTGGAGGTTTATGTTCAAGAGGAGTTATTTTTTTTTGTATGGGAGAAGAGTATCAAGACTTTCATGCATAAAGAAGTTGAGTTAAGATTGTGTACTGAATGAAGATACTTACAATGTCTTTTGCAAGCTGTTATGAAGGAATTGAGTGTTTTGGTCTTCTGAGTATGGTACAGTGATCTAAGTTGGTTGCTACAACAGTCTTGAGAACTGTGTATGTTTATGGGATATGCTCTGATGTTTGTGTTTCGATGAAGGAAGGTGAATGGTTGTATTAACCTCATCGTGTATGGCTGGGACGTATTTTTGAACTTTGAAAATGAGTGTTGACTGTGAAAGTGAGTGCAAGTTATATATATGAAAGCTTCTTAAATTCATGTTTTGATAGAAACAAAAGGAGAGAGATTTGGTGTGCTGCCTTGAAGATAGATTATCTGCATGATGTTATTAAGTTTCTGATTTCGAAGTGGGAGTTATAGCACAGGTTGTTACTGCTGATTTCTCTGATAATTTATGTGCATTTGAAGTGAGTGAAGTTGTGTTGTTACAGTATGATGCTCTATCTTGCATTGGTTATGTGAAGTTATTCAATATGTCTATTGCACTATTGCTCTATTTGCAGCCGGTTCTTATGATATTTGGTTGGCTTCTCAGTTGTGTTTCCTGGCCTTGCACATTCTTCTCTTCTATCCTTTGTCATTGAGGCAAAAAGGGGGAGAGTCATTTGTGTTTTTCCATCAAGGACAAAGGGGGAGTTTGTTGGTTCTCAGTTGTGATCATATGGTTTGTCCTTGATGACAAAATACCTTTCAGTTGATTCTACTTGT
Organism: Sequoia sempervirens; assembly: GCA_007258455.2. Lineage (NCBI taxonomy): Eukaryota > Viridiplantae > Streptophyta > Pinopsida > Cupressales > Cupressaceae > Sequoia > Sequoia sempervirens. The sequence goes on along the minus strand of VDFB02256326.1, from coordinate 57,099 downwards.
TGTCTATTTCAGATTGGTTTATCATGCTTTATCTTGATAGAGTTTTGTCTATATGGTTTACTTGTCTTGGTATTCAGTGGACATCATAATCTTCATTTCTTATGGTACTAATCTGTTTGAGCTTCCTACAAGACTCAGATTATCTTATTTGTACAAGAAAGATCATATCAGCATGAGAATGCCAGGGTCTCCTTGATCCATTTTGTTGTTAAATGTTTGTGTTTCCTATTGGCAAGACGTTTCTGATGTCATGACGATTGGATTTTACTTTCAGGCAGCTTTCGGCAAGACTTCTCTTTTGTTTTGGCAACAAAAAAGGATCATATCGGAATAAGTTATACCATCGGTATGTGGTCACAGCGAAATTGCTTTGTCTCACCGATCGGAGGTTGAATGGGAACATATCGGCAAGAGTTTAAGGCTTCGGTGAAGGGTCATAGCGAAAAGGTTTATGTCTCACTGACTAATGCATGTGGAATTCTATCGGCGAGAGCTTGGCGATATCAGAATGTGATCTCAGTGAGGTTGTTTTGTCTTGTCGACGCGGGGTTTCATCAAAAGGTTCTCTGAGAAAGTCTTACCAAACAACACATTAAGATTCACTTCGGCCAAACATATTGCTTTCGGTGTGAAGTCATAATGAATGTGCAATGTCACACCGACCGGTGGTGGATGGATGCATATCGGTAAGAGTTTGTGATATTCAGAGGGAAGTCTTAGCGACTCCGTAGTGTCCCACCAATTTTTTTTAGTCACAGCAATACACGAGATGGATGGGAGTATCGGTGAAACATAGTGCAATCTCTATAGTGTCTCCCCGACTATGTATTGTCTTGGCGACTTGGAAATGACAAAGATCTTTGGCATGACATAATGTTTTGTTATGACTTCTCCCCAACTCTGATGGGTCATGGTGAAAGCGATAACTAAGGGGAATGACTGGTGATTTAATTGCCTTCGGCAGGACTATCTGGATGTCTCGGCGACCAATGTGTATCAAGTGGGATTTTGGTAAAACAAAAGGTATTCTATATAACATTTCCTCGACAATATAATGTCACAGCGATAAACCGTGGGATGACTGACGGTGTTAAAGTTGACTTCGGTCAATTGAAAAGAAAGTTACTTAGGGAAAAATTTGTGATTATTCTTTTTGGCTGGGTATGGAACCCTAGTCTAGCCGCCATCATGAGAATTTAAGTTTCAGTTGTTGCTGGCTGTAACGACTTTTACAGTGGTATATGGAAGCTTTATTTGGTGCACTTCTGGCTAGAAGCTCGACAGTGGTTGATGGAGCCATGGGAGTTACAGATTTGTCTAGTTTGTATGTGTTTCATGCTGCACATACTGGTTTATAATCATCATTTTTTTTGGAACTATTCTCTACATCTCAGTTACTAATGTGGCAAATGATGCCCTGACAGAGTATTGTTATTCATGCATTAGAAGTTATGTTTTACAGTGATGGGCAGTTGTGCTTTTTAAGCAGTGAAATGATCTCATGCATTTCAGATTTGTTGAGAATGACTCTTAGCTGGATGAAATGGCTCTTGTTTTGGAAAATTAATTTCACCTTCTCTATTAATCTTGCTAGGTATAAGATGAAGATTTCTTTTATAAACAACTCTGTTAAGTTCAGTCAAAATCTTTTTAGGTTGATTGTCAATTTATTGATAGCCTATTGTTCAAGGCGTTACACTTGCAAACATTTACTTTTCTGACACATTCCTAAAATGGCAAGAGAGTTTTAGTTTCCTCTGATAAACAAATCTTTGAATATTTTTCTTTTGACAGACATACTGAAAGTATTGTATAAAAACTAGTGTTATAAACACTGTGAAACCTGCTGGATAGAATTTTTGAGACATAGTTATTTTGGCTGTATCAAGAGATGGATTGGAAAACTCTGTAATACAAAATTTGGAAAACATGATGCAGAACAGAGTTGTATTTCTTTTCTATTTAATATTTTAAGGATTCAAAGAGTTGTATTCTTAGGGTATTAGGTAGATAAGAGTGTTGAGTTTCTTGAGCTTACTAGAAAACAGAGAGATCCTCTGATATTATTATTGATTTGAAAATAATTTGAGGGGTTGGTACTCCTTGAAATTGGTGTTTCAAAATGAGGGGTTGGTGCTCCTTGAGTTGGTGCTTAAAAATTAGCCTATAAGGCATTGTTAACAGTGGTTTTAAAAGATTAAGCCAGTAAGGCAGTTTAGGAGTGGTTTTTCTACCCCAAGAGGGTTTTCCACTCGAAAAATCCTTTGTCTTATGGTCTCTTTATTTTGATGTCATAATGTTTCTTGATTGTGATAATTTTTATTAGTCTGAACATTTTTGAATGATAGTTCCTTCATATCTACAAATATTTTGTTCAAATATCTTGCACAAGTCATTGCTGAAGAGTCTAATTCAAAAGGAAGCTTAAAATTTCTCATTTGATTCATTGCTCTACAATAGTTATAATTTTCTAAAGTTGTTTGTTGTCTCAATACCTTTCTTGTCTTTAAAGCTGCATTCAAATCAATTGTTTAAGAAGTGAGTCAATAATGTTGATCATCATTTGCACAGTCTTATGAGTTGCACCTACACTGTTATCATGCTTTGATTGTTAATCAATGTTAGCCATAACTATTTTGTAAAATGCAATATATCTCACTCAAATCATATTTTCATAAGTTGTATAATAGTCTGAGTTAATGTTGTCATATTTTTGTGCTTTCAAAAGTGATTACTCTACTCTATTGTTGAAAGAAAAGGAAATCAGAATTAAAAATCTTGGTCGAAGTAGAAAAAAATTTGACACTGATTCACCCCCCCCCCTCTCAGTATCTGTCCACAACTCCAACACCCTCAACCCTATACCTTAAACCTTAAACCCTACATCCTCAACCCTCATCCTTGTACCCTATACCCTTAACATTATACCCAATATCATAAATCCTAATCGCTATACCCTATACACTTAAATTTATACCCTCAACCTTGAACACTATCCCTAAAACCTCAACCCTATACCTTAAACCCTAAGCCCTATACCCTCAACCATCAAAGGGGGGGAGAAAAATAGGGAGGAGGGAGGGAGGAAGGGAGAGAGAGGGGGGGTGATGAGAGATAGAGAGTAGAGATGGGAGGAGAGAGAGAGATAGAGAGAGAGAGAGAGGGAGAGAGAATGGTGAGATAAAGAGGAGAGAGGGATGAAGAGAGAGAGAGAGAGAGAATGGTGGGATAGATAGAAGGAGAGAGTGAGAGGAAGGGAGGGAAAGAATGGTGGGATAGAGAGGAGAGAGTTGGAGAGAATTAGGGGGTGGAGAGGGAGAGAGAAAAAGAGTGAGAGATAGTGAGTATAAAGGGAAAGAGGTAGAGAGGGAGACATATGTAATATAGACATAGACATAGAGAAACACAAAGAGAGAATGATAGAGGGAGAGGTACAAAGAGGGAGGGAAAGGGAAGATACAGATAAGTGAGAGGGAAGGAGAGGTAGGGAGAGAGGGAGGTGAGATAGAGAGGAGAGAGTGAGAGAGAGAGGGGTAAGAAAGGGGGAGAGAGAGTAAGAGAGGGAGGTACATAGAGGGAGGCAAAGGAGTGATAGATAGTAGAGAGGGAAAGAGGTAGGTAGGGAGACATAGGTGAGATAGAAAGAGAGTGATGGAGGGAGAGATAGATAGAGATAGGTAGAGGGGAGATAAATATAAGTAAAGAGGAAAGGGGAGGTAGAGAGAGGAGAGATAGATAGAAGTAGAGAGGGGAGGAAGGGAGTGAGAGGTAGGGAGGAGATAGAGGTGAGTGTGTGTGTGTGTTTGAAATAGATAGAGAGGAGAGAGTGAGAGAAAGAGAGGGAGAGGAAGGGGGAGAGAGAGCGAGAGAGAGGGAGAGAGAGAAGAGATAAAGAGAAGAGATGGAAGGAGAGAGTGAGAGAGAAAGAGGGGGAGGGAGGGAGAGAGACAGAGGTAGAGAGTGGTATGGAGTGATGGAGGGAGAGGTAGTTAGAGGGGGAGGGAACATATAAAGTCATAGAGATGGATAGGAGGGAGAGAGGGAGGGAGGGAGAGTGAGATGGAGAGAGAGAGAGTGGTGAGATAGATAGAAGTAGAGAGGGAAGTAGATAACGAGAGAGAGAGAGAGAGGTGGGAGGGAAGGATAGGTAGAAAGGGATAGGTGGATAGAGATTGGAGAGAGAGTAGAGAGAGATAGAGAGAGAGAGAGGGAAGGAGGGAAAGTGGGAGAGAGAGAATGGTGAGATAGAGAGGAGAGAGGGAGCGAGGGAGGGAGAGAATGGTGAGATAGATCGAGAAGGAGAGAGTGAGAGAGAAAGAGGGAGAGAGAGAGGGAGAGAGAGAGAGAGAGAGAGAGAGGTAGAGGAAGGGAGAGAGAGGAGATATAGAGAGTAGAGAGGGAAAGAGCTAGGGAGCAAGAAATAGGTGAGATAGAGAGGGATGGAGAGAGAGTGATCGAGGGAGAGGTAGGTATGGAGAGGGAGAGGGGAGATAAAGATAAGTAGAGAGGGTAGGAGAGATAGAGAGAGGGGGGCAGGGAGGGAAGGAGGGAGAGGTAGGGAGGGAGATAGAGGTGTGTGTGAGAGAGAGATGGAGAGGAGAGAATGAGAGATAAAGAGGTGGGAGGGACAAAGGGATAGAGGGGGGGAAGACTAAGAGGAAAGATAGAAAGAAGGGGAGAGAAGGTGGGGTAGAGAGGGGGAGGGAGAGGAGAGATAGAGAGAAGTAGAGATGGAAGGAGGGAGGGGTGAGTTAGGGGGTGAGATAGAGGTGTGTATGTCAGAGAAAGAGAGAGGGGGGGGGAGAGGGCAGAGAGAGGTAGGTAGAGGGAGGGAGAGGAGAGATAGATAGTAGAGAGGAAAATAGATAGGGAGGGAGACATAGGCTAGAGAGAGAGAGAGAGAGAGAGATTCATGGAGGGAGAGGTAGGTAAAGAGATGGAGAGGGGAGATAAAGATAATTATAGAAGGAAGGAGAGAGTGAGGAGAGATAGAGAAAAGTAGAGAGGGAGGGAGAGAGAGGTAGGGAGGAGAGAGAGGTGTGTGTGTGTGAGAGAGAGAGAGGGGAGATAGAGAGGAGAGAGAGAGAGAGAGGGAAGAGAGGAAGGGAGAGAGATAGAGAGGGAGGGAGAGGAGAGATAGAGAGTGGAGAGGGAAGGACAAAGTGAGAGAGAAAGATGATACAACTTGCTAACTATTGGAATTTGACCTCTTGATTATTGAAATTTGACTAAGTCTAAAAAATTATAGGATCTTCCAAAAATTATAATTTTCATTATAACTCCTAGAGATTTGAAACCAGTATCAAAAATCCTAAAACTATATACATGAAATATAACTTAAAGTATAAGAAAGTAAATGTACATATGTAAATGTTAACTTATACTTAAATGTTTATTTCATGTATATAGTTTCCTTGAAACATAAGGATAAGAAAGAGGGGAAAAAATGAGAAGGAAAAATTTTCAATACAAACCATAATGTGAGTGCATTATAACACCCTCATGTTTTGTCTTGTTTTGTGAATCCCTAAGCCTTTGACTTGGATTTTCATTGGATTTCCAACCCAAAGGCTTGGACTACCTTTCCAATGCCCAAAAACATTCTTTTACATATTCTATAAATTTTCACATAATCTCGTTCATGCTAACCATCAAGTTTGCACATATTTCAAGGTCGAGCAAAACAAACACCTAGGTAATGTTAAGCTCTCTCTTATCTATTTAACAATGTAATTTTTAAAAAAAATTGACTATTTTAAGGATTTCATCTTTAATTTCTTTTGTTGGTGTATCTGTCTTTTGTCAAAAATCAATGTTTGGTATTTTTTACTTTAATTTTCAATCATTCATTGAAATTTCAAATAAATTACATTTTTATAAACTAGGCTCTATTCTACACATTAAAAAAAAATGGTTTTCAATTAGTTTTCAAAAATTATAGGGTTCGCATGGTCAAATTTTTTATTTTTAGGATGTTTCCACTTTGAAAATTCCTAAAAAATTATATATTCATTAAAAATTTATCAGAAAAATCAGGACTACAATACATTTTGTTAACTAATTTCTCACTGAAGTAATTTTTAAAATACCAAAAAAAATGTTAACCTTTTGATGTACCCACAATAGACGCTCTGCTATGTTTTTTTGAAAAAAATAGGACGAATTTGTGTGGGTAAATTTGTTGAACCCCTTAATCTCTACCACTTTAAAAAAAATAGTAGTTTAGAAAGTACATTCAAAGCTCTATTGTCCTTGTTTTGATTTCATCTTAAAATTTTGAGTCTAGCTATCCTCAAATTCTCATCCAAGGTCAAGATTTTTTTATTTCAAAAAAAGTGGCCACTTAAGACCCCTTTTGGTCCCTCATCTTTGTACACTTACTCTATTGCATGTATTTTTTATATCTGCTAGTTATCATCTTCCCTAGTCAACTCCTAGTGTGCATGTGTTATCTTATCCCATTCCATGTGTTTACTCCTTATTAGTTTTTTTGGACCCCTTAGCCTTTTCTCTTGTGAACCTTTTATCCTTTTAGAACTATTAAATGAAATCCTTTATCCTAATCCTAAAGAAACAACCACTTTATAGCTCCTAAAATCTTAACATTTATATCTCATGATTTGTAATCACCACCCCTAGATGGAAAACCTTTCTCCTAAGTGATCATAGTAAATTTATCCCTTTTAGGTTCAAGACTCCTCCTTTCCCTTGGATGAATCGCTGGTAGCAGTTTCTTTACATCCAAATAGGTTCAAATTTATATAATTAATTTATCTAATTACAACTAAGAAATCCTGCTAAATTCCTATCCAAATTTCCCTTTAAAAACTTATCAAAAGTCTTACAATCTCTCATTTTAACACTACAAAAATAAAATTTCAACTTGAGAGAAACTTTTGAGTCAAATATCCTAAAGTAAAAGGTGCATATTAGTGATTAGAGAAATTATATGTAGATTCAAATTCTATTCAAATAGAAAATATATTATTTGTTGGTAGTTATTTAATAGTTATTTTAATTAATATTAACAAATGATATATAATTACTTAGCTAACCTAATTCATGATCTATAGATTCATTTCTCAAATCCATGTTGTGATGTTGCAAAGGAGAAGAGGTTAGTCATGATGTATATTCTAATATAATGTAATGTAGATATGTTCTATAGGAAAATTATATGGATTAGTATATTAATTATATTGTTTTTCTATGATTGTTATCATAGTTTGTAATATTTTACTTCATGGAACCTAAGAAAATGGGAGAAAATTGTGATTAAGTGCTATCACACCCACTTTCAAAGATATTCCACTCAAGGATAACCCTAGAGATCTCAATGCAAAAGAGAAAGAGATCTTGCAATAGGACTATCCCAGGAACTGAATATGATCTAATGAGGGGTTCACCACCAAGTTGACACTTGGAAAAGATAATGAAATGTAATAAGAAATGAAAAACCCTAATTGAATGCAAAATAACTCTAAATGACCTTGAAAGATGAAGGAAATGCAATAGAAAATTGTAAAATTGAAAGTGTGCACCTGGGAAACTGAAGAAGGCGGAATGGAGGTCTGAATCACTAAACAATCTACTATTAAGGTTGACTAGGACTTGTTCACCAAGCTGGGCAAACCAATCCTATTTTTGGGAAAATGTGTGGGAATAAGTTTTTGCCAAAATGGTGTCCAAATCTATAAAATTCTATGCTAGGCCTGTACAGTGGGACTCATTCACCACTTGCGGTGAATCAATTCAGTTCTACTTTTCTAGAAGTTCTAAACTAGATTTTTCTCCTCTCAGTTTGCTATGCTCTTCCCGATTGGTTTATGGATTTGAAACTATAATTTCCACCTGTAGGTCTTCTCCAAGTCTCTCCAAGGCTTGATGACAACTTTAACAACTTTGGATCTCTTGAAAAAATTTCTCCAATCTTGCTCCTTATGAAATATGCAACCTAAATCTACAAATCACACACAAAGGAGAGGGAAAAATGTTGTTGGGTTAGTGAATTTAGGGGCTTTCCTTGGTCAAACCCCTTGTTGGTAATTAAACCTTTAAATGAAAGAAAAATTAATGGAGAATGATGAATGAACAAAAGACAATGTTGCAACTCAACAAACCCTAGCAATAAGCTGCTATAGTTATGCTTGAAATGGATGCAATGAATGTGATTCTTGACGCTTTCTTGAATGGTGTTGATCTTGCTTGAAACACTTACTTGAATCATAAAACCTACATCACAATTGTTAGCACAATACCAAACATGATATATAGAATATTTGACATGATGATTGGCACTTGAATGTTGCTCTAAAATACTTGATAATATGTCCTTGAAGGCTCTTGAATGCTCTTGTGAATGCTCAAATGCTCTTGTCAACTCTCTTGAATGCTAGGTGAGAATATGAGTGAAAGAACCTTATATTTATACTCAATTATGCAAGAATTCCTAAAATTACAACACTACAAGCCGATATCATATCTAGGAGAATAAAATACTACCATAAATTTGAATTAAATTTGAATTTGGGCTATACAGGACTCATTCGCCCAAGGTGGAAAATGAGTCCCATCAAACATAATGTATGAGACCAAAAATGAAATGTTCTTAGAAATGTGTGAAAATTGGTTCAAGGAAAAAATATCTAGGTGGGACCCATTTTCCCAAGGTGGTGAATCAGTCCCAAATCCCTAAAAAAGCAAACACAAGCTAGAAACACATGAATTATAATTGGGTATTGATTGGTGCCAGGATTATCCTCAAAAAGATGTGATAAACGAGGCTTTTGGATGCAAAATGGGGCCAATTATATCATAAGAAATCCCAATTATTAATGAAAATCCTAGAAAAGTGTGAAAGTGTGTTACAACACTTTACAACACTCCAAATAAGGCAAGATTAATGTTGATTTTGATTAAAAATAGGTTTATTATGTTTAATTATTATAAAACCCTAGGAAAATGTAAAAGTGTGTTACAACACTTTACATCACTTTAGCAAGGTTCCATTAAAATCCATTAGTTCACAAGGGCCCAAGACCTAATGTGGATGTGTCAACAAAATTGCAACACTAAATCAAGGCAACATTAAGCCAAAATTGTGAGGGCCTGAACAAGCCAAAAAAAGTAGAAGGGTTACTTTTTGTATGACTCCATCTAGCCCCCACTTTAGTGAGAGGATGAACTTTCTTCAAACTCACACTAAAGTAGACCAACGTGCACCAAGATGGGTCTGAGTGTCCCAATGCCAATAAGATGAGATAACGATCAAGAGGGGTGATCAAGCCCCTAGGATCAAAATTCCATGGAAAACTAACATAGGCACAAAATAACACACATTAGAATGACGTAAAGAACAACAACAAAGCACAAGCGTGCACTACCAAAGATGAAAGAGAGAAAAGGTAAAAGATAAAAGAGAATCAGATCAAGCTTCAACCCTTTTTCCATCCCAATGTGGATCAGATCTAGGTTGTTTGTTTGAAAAATGCATACTCACTATGAGGCGATGGAACTTCAAGCTATCCATCGAGTGAGAAGTCCTGAAAGCTAAGAAACATACACTCATGGCTAGTCTACACTCACACACACACACACAAGTGGCTATATGGAAATTCATGCCTCAAATCAAGCTTCCTGCTCAAACCATACCAAAGTTATACCCCTTAATAACTTTAATAAGGTGCCACAAAAAAATTATTTTTGAGCTTCATGAGACAAGAAAAACTTTGTATGCTTGGAGCTCATGAAAAAACAAGATGGCTCCATGGGCATGCAAGTTGTGTTATGCAAGGTGGCCGTATAACAACAAATGCAAAATGAAAAATGAAAAGAATTTTCAAAGGAATCTTGCTTAGTTCATGCAATGTCTTTAACTTAGGGAACATTGTGCCTAATGTCTCCAAGAGGGGACCAATCAAAAACTAGAAAATTTGCAACTTATGGGATGTAGTGTGTCACATCCAACCACTAAGAGGAATGTAATATGCTAAGATAGATCACCCTAAAGGAAATTACACCCAATGTCATCCACAAAGTGACAAATGCATCATATGAAATAAGAACATTGTACAAAGAACCATGAAAAGGAAAAATGCAAAGGAATAATGCCAAAGTATGCCCCAACTTTAAAGGAATTGTTAAACACCATACTATGAGCAATTACTTTAAAGTAGCAAAGGATAGATGCAAACAATAAAGAAGACGTAAGAGCTAACTTGGAAAGCCCTATGCCAAGTCATATGTTTCCAAGTGAAGCTACGTCATGTAAGAGAAAAAGAAAAGAAAGAGGTTACCCCCAAAATGAAAAAACCAAACACATAAGGGATCTATGGATTTGGGGTCAGTATGTTCTTTGCTATAAATTATTTTTTTAGAGAAATTAACATCATTCCCCAAATACACATAGAACTGGAAGAATGACACAAAGAGAGTGAAAACAAAGAAAACAAAGAGAGCGAAAACAAGATAAAATGAAAAGAGAAAAAAGTAAAAAGTAAAAAATTGATGACATAGAGAAGAATGAAGGTAAAAGTAGAGGGATGTCACAAAGAGAGAGAGAACATTAAATAGAACATCATGGGGAATCACATTACGCACACACAATCACGCAAGAGAAAAAGAAAAACAAATAGTGCAAGAGACTAGTAAGGCACAAGCAAGTCGACCTATGAATAGGTCATCTGCCTCCCAATCATGTTCATTGTATACTGAAGGTGGGAAACTATCCAAATGGGCAAGAGCAAGTGTTGAACTAGGGGTAGCACCAAGTTCAACACTCTTTGTAGGATATTTTTCATCTAAACTCATGGAAGAGTAAAACAATGTATTCAATTCATTATGCACCTCTTCATCAATTTTAGCAACCCCATCATCGTCATCCAAATTAATCACAATAGGAGGGTGAAGGATAATGTCCCTAGAAGAGTTCAAATCTTGTTGTGGCTATTGTGTTGGATGGTTTGTTTTAGGGTAGGGATAGTGTCATCATGCATTGCTTTAGTCAGGTTTGGATCTTGATTTTCTTTGTTTAATTCATCATGTAACCTATGAGCAAGGCACAAAGTCTATGCCTATGTTCTCTAGCACCTCTATTTCTTTTAATTTTTTTTTCAAGTTGCATTTGTATAGGAGTAGGTTGATCAACCATATGTTTCTTTTCTTCCTAAAGGGGAGGAACAGAAGGAACCTAGAGAGGTTGTTCGACCACTTTCTCTTTGACTCTGTATACCTATTTTACTTAGGAGGCATGGCAAGGTTGTTTTCATTATCTCTAGGTCATTTGTAAGATGTAGGTGAAGGTTCTATTTTAGGCTAGTCTTGGTTGTTTGGGACTTCTTTAGGTTCAAGCATGGTTTTGTCAAGGATGGTAGGTTGAGAGGTAGACGGGGACATGTTTCAAAGGGATAATTTGGCTATTTTATCTTCTTTGAATTTTTGGTAGGATAGGAAAAAGAAGTCTTCTTGTGGCTTTATAGGTTCCATGGGCTTGGGCCAAAAGGCATATAAGGAAAAAATTCCTTTGGATGACAAAGGGTTGAAGCCACTATGGTGAACAATGAATATTTCATTTTCAAAGAGAAAATTTAAACATTTACGCACAACTGAAGAGACAACTTTCATGGAGTGAAGCCAAGGGTGGCCTAGCTTCACACGAAATTGGTCCGACTGTGGGATGATGGAGAATGTGACATCTAATTTTTTTGGTCCTATTTGCAATTGTAAGGTGATCAATCCAATCGTAGGGAAAGAAAAACCATTATGTGTCTTCATCCATGCTTTCAGTATAAATCATATATATCTTGATAGAGCTCGTGCAAAAGTAAGAATTACTCAGTGATCACATTCTCTCCATAGGCGAGATCTATTAGTATCCCATTAGTGGGTTTTTCATAGATACAGTCAGCTATGTAGAGAGGACCATTGAATGCATACTTAATTATATCCTTGGAGGAGAAAGCAATTTCAAGAGGACTCTTAGTTCGGCCCATACAATGGATGACATCTATCACCCCTACCATTTCATTTATAGGATTGTTAGTGATAGTATCATGTTGAATAGAATCATTGTTATCATCATCTATGTCAACATTCATCACATCATTCTTTTTAGTTTCACTGGCTTTGACGAATGAAATAGTATGTTTTGACATTGGGTTGGCGAAAATTTGCAATTTTTGGTTAGGAGGGGCAATGAACTTATTTCCTTGATCACTAACACCTCCAATGGATAGATGGTCGGAATCAATGAGTTCTTGCACAAGATGTTTAAGACACTTGCAATGTTTCGTGTCATGTCCATTTTTTTATGATAGTGGCAATAAGCATTTGATTTAAAGCTTGGGGGTAAAGGCTAATTAGGGTTGGGTGTTTTTACAGAAGGAAAGGTAGTCATTTGTTTGTCTAACAATTGGGACATTGTGTTATGAAGGGTATCGGGTAAGGGAGTGAATTGTCTTTTCAGGTCTCCATAGCTAAAGGGTAATGTGGCTTTGACAACAACTACTTGGTTATTGGAATTGTAAGTTATTTGTTGAGGGGGATTAAATTTAAGGAACCATTTATTCTATTTCCTAAAAGGTTGAGAATTATTTTGGTTTAAAAGCTCGGATTTCTCAATTCGGCTAGAATTGGATTTTGTATCTTGACTATTGACCAATTTTTTATAAATGTGGAGGGCAGTACACAAGTGCATGAAGGATGGGAATTTCATCATGGTGAGCTTGTCTTGAATTTTACTATGCAAATTTTCTATGAACATCTTTTGGAGATGAGGTTCGGGGACCTTGACATCGATTTGGGAATAAGGAAATTGATAGCATGAGACAAAATTAGTTATCTTTTCTTCCTCTTTTTGTTTGCATCTCATCAAATCAGCCAAGGTCATCTTGGGATTCATATGCACTTGGAAATGGTTTTAAAATGCATCAACAAGTTCATTGAATGAAAAAATTCAGTTATCTGGTAAAGAAGAAAACCATTCTAAGGCGGTATCTTTCAAGGACCTAGGAAAAATATTTTCCAACAATTTATCATCAAGGAAAAAGTCACTACATAAGGCAGTATAGGCATTAACATGGTTAGAAGGATCCCTCTTCCCTCCATATTTCTCAAATCTAGGCACCTCTACACCTTGTGGCATCGGTGTTCACAATATCTCCAAGAATAATGGACTAATTTTGACATAATATGTGGGTGGGTCATTTTGATTTTGGTTTATAGTGGAAATTTTTGTTTGAAGGGATGAGACAGTTTAGAACAGTTGAGCTATGAGTGGTTCATTGTTTGTGTTATGAGATGGAAGTGAAAGTGGGGAAGGATTGTATTTGTTCATAGAACAAGTGAATGGGATGCTTATAGGTGGTAAGGTGGTAGGAGATATAACTTGTGATGCCACATGGGAACTAGGGATGCTAGTAGGAATACCTAAGGAAGGAATCACATTACTAACTTGTTGCATTGTTGTTGTGACTTAAGGGTTGGTATAGGTAGGTATTGAGGCCATTCTTGTGGGAGGAGGAATTTGAGTTCCTCCTTGACTTGTAACATTTCTTGTTGGAAAAGGATAACTAGTGGTTGAGGTGAGATGTTTTCCAAAGATTTGCACTATGTTTTTCACAAGGTCAATTCCTTCTTCACTTTCAAGCATGTGATGAATGTTATCTATAGTAGGGATGGCAATAATTGAAATGTTGTCATTTTGCACTTGAATTTGTAGGTGTGCTAGGTTCTCATGAATGTGAATTATGTTTTCTTGTGAGACACTATCATTCCTTGGTTTATTTTTCATACTACTTGGAGCAAAAGAGGTGTTAAAGTTATTCTCCATATCTAGTGTACTAATGTCAATACCAGGAGTGAAAGAGCTAGACAACCCAAGATCCACAGCGATTGTGCTATCGCGGGATGACATGAGTCTCAAACTTCATCTCACCACCGTATTAGCAATAGGACACCAAATACTCATGCAAAGGCTACTAAATGTGGGGTGAATGAAAATGCAGCGTAAGCTAAGAACAATGAAATGCTTAAACCTAAAATTTTGGAAACTGAAACTAAAAATCAATAACAGCAAACAATAACTCAAAAATTGAACTGTAAATGCTAGAAAATGCAGTGAAAAATTTGCAGAGGGACTGATTCGCCCAGGGTGGCGAATGACTCCTAGTCATGATTTTTTTTGAAAATTTTCAAAAAAAATTAATTGGATTTTATGCTTTATATGTTTTCTGGTCTATTTCTAAGATGTAAATGCAGTTTTTGAACAATTTTCAATGAAATTAAATGCAAAAATGCAAGCTAATTTTTTTTTTACTAATGCAAGATTTGAAACCCTAGAATTCAAATTAACCAATGCAAACCTTAAGGAAATGTTAATGCAAGCTAAATCTAGGATGAAGATGCACTCCCAATTAGAATTATGATGTCCTAAATGCAGGTTCACTAAAATGGAACCTAGGAAAAATGGGGGATAACATTGATTAAGTGCTATCACACCCACTTTCAAAGATATTCCACTCAAGGATAACCCTAAAGATCTCAATGCAAAAGAGAAAGAAATCTTGCAATAGGACTGTCCCAGGAACTGAATATGATCTAATGGGGGGTTCACCACCAAGTTGACACTTGGAAAAGATAATGAAATGTAATATGAAATGCAAAACCCTAATTGAATGCAAACTAACTCTAAATGACCTAGAAAGATGAAGGACATACAACAAAAAATTGTAAAACTAAAATTCTGCACCTGGGAAACTGAACAAGGTGGAATGGAGGTCTGAATCACTAAAAAATCTGCTATCAAGGATGTCTAGGACTCATTTTCCAAGTTGGTAAAATCAGTCTTGTTCTTGGGAAAATGTGTGGGAACAAGTTTCTACCAAAAGGGTGTCCAGATCTATAAAAATCTTTGTCAGGCATGTATAGTGGGACTCATTTTCCACTTTTAGTGAATCATTCCACTTCTACTTTTTTGGAAGTTTTGAACCAGATTCTACTCCTCTCAATCTACTTTGCTCCTCTTGATTGGTTTTCAGATCTGAAACTATAAATTGCCACCTGTAGGTCTTCTCCAAGTCTCTATAAGGCTTGATGACAACTTTAGCAACTTTGGATCTCTTGAAAAAATTTCTCCAATCTTTCTCCTTATGAAATATTCAACCTAAATCTACAAATCACACACAAAGGAGAGGAAAAAATGTTTTTGGGTTAGTGAATAGGGGTTTTCCTTAGTAAAACCCCTTGTTGGTAATTAAACCTTGAAATGAAAGAAAAATGAATGGAGAATGATGAATGAACAAAAGAAAATGTTGCAACTCACCAAGCCCTAGCAATAAGGTGTTGCAATTATTATTGAAATGGTTGCAATGGATTTGGTTCTTGACTCTTGCTTGAATGGTGTTGATCTTGTTTGAAACGCTTTCTTGAATCATAAACCCTACATCACAATTGTTAGGTACACTAACAAACATGATATATAGAATGTTTTACATGATGATTGGCACTTGAAAGCTGGTCTAAAATGCTTGATAATATTCCCTTGAAGACTCTTGAATTCTCTTGTGAATGCTCAAATTCTCTTGTGTATTCTCTTGAATTCTAGGTGAGAATATGAGTGAAAGAACTTTGTATTTATACTTAATTATGCAAGAATTCCCAAAATTACAACACTATAAGCTGACATCAAATCTAGGAGAATAAAATCCCAACCAAAATTTGAATTAAATTTGAATTTGGGCCACATGGGACTCATTCGCCCAAGGTTTTGAATGAGTCCCATCAGACATAATGTATGGGACCAAAACTGAAAAGTGCTTAGAAATGTGTGAAAACTAGTTTGGGGCCAAAAGATCCAAGTGGGACCCATTCACCCAAGGTGGCGAATGATTCCAAGATCCCTAAATCTAGGCCACGCAAACCAAAAACATCTAAATTATGATTGGGTACTTATTGGTGTTAGGATTATCCTCAAAAAGATGTAATAAATGAGGCTTGTGGATGCAAAATGGGGCTAGTTAAAGAATAAAATATCCCAATTATTAATGACAAGCCTACAAAATTGTGAAAGTGTGTTACAACACTTTACAACACTCCAAATAAGGCAAGATTAATGTTTATTTTTATTAAAAATAGGTTTATTATGTTTAATTATTTGATAAAACCCTAGGAAAATGTGAAAGTGTGTTACAACACTTTACAACACTTTAGCAAGGTGTCATTAAAATCCATTAGTTCACAAGGGCCCAAGACCTAATGTGAATGTGTCAACCACATTGCAACACTAAATGAAGGCAACATTAAGCCAAAATCACAAGGAGGGTTTGAACAAGCCAGAAAACGTAGAAAGGTTAGTTTTTCGGTGACTCCGGTTAATTTATTTTTTGAATGAATATAACTAAAATGGAAGGAATGAATTATATGTTTCTTATTTTTCCTATTTCTGCAACATGATATTATCCTTTAAATTTTGAAGTGTATTGACTTTACTAAAGTGATGGTTAGGATTAGAAGAATAAAATGTAGGTCTAATGGTGGTGGTGGAGGATGATATTTAGGTATATTTAGAGTAATCTAAAGAGGCTAAAGCAATTAGAATTTCAATGAATATGAAGTACATTATGGATCTTTAAATTCAACTGACATGGTATTGGTCTTAGGTAGGAAATTTTCTTCCAAGTTAGTGGTGCATCCCTATCAATATTTGTTAATAAAAATGAATAATTTTGTATATGATTATTCCAAGATATAAATTATTCTATTGAATAAATCCTTTCAATTCTCTTCTAGTGTGCCCCTTTAGAAAGAGGGAAATGCCAAGGAAAGATTTTTTCTAGAGGAGAAAATGAAGAGTATTAATGTGTTTTGGATCAAGATTCAAGAAAGATCTATGTGGCATATACAATTCCTTAAACTTTTTCATTCCTACAACAATTTTAATTTTTCCATGCTCATAAAGGAGAAATATGGTCCCCTACAAATATTTGCAACACTTCCAAATAGGAAAATGATAGATTGAATGTGAAGGTTCTCAAGGGGAATCAAGAGAAAGGTGAGAGAATTCTTGTCTCCTCAAAAATTAAGGGTTTTTTTGAATAATCTTATGGTGCTTCATCAAATTTTAGATGATGTTTAGAGATTATTTGTAGCAAAGGAAAAGTTGGAAGAATTCCCAATATGGATAGTACCTCCTTATCTAAGATAAGGGAGATAGGTAACCATTGTTCAAGGATTATTCAAAGAGATCCTTATAAATCACAAGTAGAGATCTTAAATTATGAGGATTAATTAAAATATATTATGTTATATTTGATGGATCTAATCATGGAAAAAGAGGCACTCGGTGTAAAGATCTCTAACTATGTGGATAGATTTTCAATAAGACTTGAAAATAATATAATATACAAGGTCCTAGGTTATATAACTAATAATGATATGTTGGAACTAGGTCCATAAAAAATGGAAGTTGATAGGTTAGATTGACATCTTGACAATGGTCAAATATTTTTAATTAATATGTTTTTTGAATCACAAGGACTATGTATAAACCATACTGTGAGCCTTGGTTTTTAGAAATAGAGACCAAGTTTAAATCTAGAGGTGGATAATATAAACCAATTCCCTATTTGAGTTAGGTTATTATTCCTACCGCTAGAATATTAAGAGGATTAATTCTTGATTGGCATTGTTATATCCTTTGGATAGCTTATCATTATTGATTCTATTACAAAATATATATAAAAAAAAATTGTGTTATATTTTATGTGATTGTCAATGTTAATACAATTTTCCCTTCATCTATCACTATTTTCTAAATTTGGAAACTAGATTGAGAAAATAGAATAGAGAGATCCTATTCATTTACCTAAATTATGATAAGTCAAATCGCTCCACAAGTTTTTTTCCCACAAAGAAAAGGAATAGAAGGTCTAGAGAAAAAATAAAAAAACCTAACCAAAAGATAACATAGAATTAAAATGAAAAGAAAAATAAGGGCTTTTTAAGGGTTTAAAATAATAGGTAACAAAGAGAGATAAAGAAAGAAATAATTTTGATATGACCATCTAGGTTCAAAATCTACTCATGTCAATCTATTTCTTGAAGTAAGTTCTCTCATGACTTCTAAACCATATAAAGTTCTTAATAAAGAGGAGCAAGGAATAAAATTTTATCATTCCTTAATGCCCTAAACAAGAGTAGAAATAGAAAAAATGTTTATAGGTATAGTACTAATTTGGTTGAAAATATAGGGTAAACCCAAATGCATGAGCAAGAGGATTTACCGCTGATTTTTTCCACAATTATGTGTATGATAAGATGCAAATAACACTTAGAAATGATACCTAACTATTATAGAAACTATGAGGGAAGTTTTTAGAGCATAAAAAGTTGTGTACCTTGTCAAAAACTTGTTTTTAGGCTATAGAGGACTCATTCGCCTTTAGTGGTGAATGGGTCCCTGTTAGGGTTTTTGAAACTGAGATCAAGGTCCTGTTCCTTGAAGTTTGCACTCTCAAAATCCTAGTTATCAATTTATGAAAGTCTATAGATAATTATGTAGCTTCAAATATTTGATTTTTCACTTTAGATGACAACTTTTGCAACTTGACAACTTTGACAATTTTTCTTCAAACTTGCTCCACTTAATCTTCAACCTGTAAATCTGCAAATACACATTCAAGGGAAGAAAAACTTGTTTTTTTTAGTGAATCAGGGTTTTCCTCATTCAAACCCCTTTTAGGTAATTAAACCAAATGATGAAATAAAGGAATGAAGCATGAAACATGAAATATGCAATTGATGTCAGTTTGGATGATGTCTTGTGAAACAAATCTGCAAACTAGCATGTAGTGGCCATGAAGAATGCAGATCTTGGATCCTTGAATACTATGTGAACAATGCTTGCAAGTAGATCTTCAATGCTACATCCACTTATTTAGCTCAACAACATGATTGAATGCATCAAACCCTTGTCATGATGAAATGATCTTGAATTTCTGCAATAGACTCTTGAAATCTTCCTTGAAATGCCTTGTGAATGCTCTTGAAATTCTATTGTGAACTCCAATTTTCTATAGTGCTTGAGTGCTTGAAAGTATATGATTTCTTAGGAGGAAATTAGGTGAATTAACCCCCTATTTATACTAAATTATGAGATCAACCCCAAAATTCAAACAATTAAGGCTGACACTAGATTTGGAAGAACACTTTATTAAATTCCCACCAGAATTAAATTTGAAAAGGGGGTCTTCATTAAGGGAGGACCCATTCACCACCTAACCCTAGATCAACTCAGAAAGGGGGGTCCCATTTGCTACCTAAATTCCCACCAGAATTAAATTTGAAAAGGGGGTCCTCAGTTTTTCAGGACCTAACCCCAAGGGATGGAAAGCACATTAAAAACCCATTTTAGATCAACTCAGAAAGGGGGTCCCTATTAAGGGAGGACCCATTCACCACCTAGGGTGAATGGGTCCTAGCTCAGTTTTCCAAGACCTAACCCCGAGGGATGGAAAGCACATTGAAAACCCATTTAAAATCAACTCATAAAGGGGGTTCCTATTAAGGGAGGACCCATTCGGCACCTAGGGTGAATGGGTTTTGGCACCATTTTCCAGGACCTAACTTTGCACAATTAAATTTTATATTATTTAAATCATGGGTGTCGGGATAGATCTTCGGGAGGTGTCATAAATTTAAATTAAAGGGGGTTAGTTACTCCAATTAACCACAATTAATTAAGAACACCCTTAATAAATGTGAAAGTGCTTTACAACACCTAAATAATGGTGCAAGAGCACCTACACAATTAATGAATAATTTGACTTGGTAAAATGAAACAAGGTGAATCAAGGTGGTCATAGGGTGAGTCTAGGGGGTGTTTAAAGTTTTTTTTATGTTAAATAAGGTCTTGTAAGACCATTCACCATGTAAGAAGTTGGTTTTTGATTCAATTGTATTTAGATGTCAAAAATTAAAAAAATGTAATGTTGTCAAGCAAAATTATTAAAAATACAACATTGTGGGAATATGAAGGGACAAGAGAATTCAAAAGGTGGTTATGGACATTTGGAAGGTATTTTTTATTGGAAAATGTATTCAAGACCTCTTCAAGAGTTGGAAAAAGGTTTTTGAACATCATTTTTGAAACATCCATAATAAACATAACGAGTTTCTCTGAAAATTTTACTATTTATTTACATTTCTCTAGATTTGTATGACTTGTACCGCTAGTGGCATGCTCTGAATCTCATAGAATCCTATAAAAGCATGTTCTAACTTTCATTTGGATCTATTTTTAGGGTCTAACAATAAAATTTGTGGGATAAATCATAGATTTTCTGAATCAGCACTATTATCTTTGTGTTAAGGGTTTGAAGGTCATTTAACATGATAAACTAACCCATTCCACTTACTATCCTCACTGTATCTCATGGAATGGGTCCCAAGCATTAATTTTTAGGTGTCCATAATGTCCTAAAGGTGAGGAAGTGAGTTGTATAAAGTGGGGTGATTGCCCTAGGGAAGAGCACTATATTTTCTATGTGAAAAAGAGGTATAGAGCTGTGGTTCTAATAAAATGTTGAAAGAATAGTGTATGTGATGGTTTTTTTACCTTGTTCAGGGTAATTAGAAGGTGTTTGATGCATTGATTGTGTCTAGAGAGCCCGGGTGATGTGACTTTGAATAAACCCTTGGTGTTTTGCTTGAAAGTGGGGGTTTTGTAGGACAACGTTCTAGAAGTTTTGAATTTGAGAAATGATGTTGGTTTTTGATGTTTTGTGTAACGCCCCATCATGCGAACCCCAAAGGACAAATAAACAATAATCACTGCACAATTTATTTATTTTTTAAAGTAAACATAACATACATGTAATACACATTAAGTCATGACATGAATTTCATTTAAGTAGATTCATTAGCACATACATCCCTTGGGGTACACGAGGAATCATTACGAGACTTAGATCCACACAACGACAATAAAGAATAAAAGCCAAAGATATAATCCATAACAAAGTAAACATTAAAAAATATAACACATACATGAAAATCATTGATAAGAAATCCTCTGTATACATAAATGCAACATATGCATGATTAACTTAACACATTGAGTAACAATTGCCATGGCCAATATCCACACTGAGTTTAACATTACATTACAGTACAATGTTCTAGAGGTACAATGATACAACAGTGTTTCCAAACATGAACGGAAACCATACAACAAGAATCATGATACAAATGAATAGATGAATACACAGTATCATAACTGGCTCCAAGACAAATACAACTCCGGAGTCACCACAACAGCACCAATCTGCACCTCTCGATCCTTGACTGGGGACCCAATGGGGTGCTTAGCACGTTCCACCTAACCATGTGAGTCTGAAGACCCACCCCCCATGCTAAGGAGCTGACAAGAAAGAGTCTTCAACCAAGAACATCCAAACACAGAACCACAAGACTCAACAACATACAAAGGTATTATAAAACTCAAGGATTACAATGACATAATCAACAACATCCAAGAGTCATTAAAATAACTTAAAATCATAAATCTCATCACATGAATCAAAGCAATGACCAGTAAACAAGTAACCAAAGGATGATCATGAAACACTTCCAAATCAACTGAATTAATAACCATAATACAAATCCAAATTGCAATTAAACAATACAATAACATCATATCACAGTACCAAAAGAGCACAAGGTCATAAATCAAATATCAATGAGATCATACAAGACCACAAAGTACACCAAAGATGTATCAAGGCAAAAATCACAAATCAATATAAGTCCATTCAACCACAATCTAAACCAACTCCCATAACATACTTCCAGAGGAACACAATAAAGTAAAAACACCTGGGAAACTAGGGGAGAGTGTCATCGCATAGTCCTACATGGGCTGTCCTGTGCTCTTCCTCCCAACTAGAGGCGTCGGTCCCATCTATGGCTGTCCTGTGCCCTTCCTCCCAACTGGAGGCGCCGGTCCATAGGGTGACTCATGCGGAGCTATAAACCTCTCATGAAGACGAGGTCATGACCTTGCCAACCACGGCCTTCTCAGCCTTCCATTAGTCTGCGGAAGCACTAATGAAGACGAGGCATCCATTTTTAAAATCTTATAATGGTATTACTACCCAACCCTCCTAAGTTAATTATTAGGTTTTCACTTGGTTACCAACTCACTCGTGGGTTATCATGTGCCCTTCCCCTTAAGTGGGGTGTCGGCCCCCACGAGGAGCCACTCTCCCTAGAGACCCAACAACATAAAAACCAAGAAACCAAGCAAGGGTTGTACCGTAACAGATAAAGCAAATAATTTCAAGACCAAACCACGCGAGGCATTACCCATCTCGCTATAAACACATAATCAAAGTCTCAACAATTCAAGTACAACCCTTTTAAAATCATGATATCACAACACTTGCCACATCAAGGGCACATAAAGAGAGAACATCAACTGACAATCATCTCAAGCCTCTAGAAGCCAAAAAGAATGAAAACCCACAAACGAGGGTAAAATGAAGCAACAAAATTTTTTCCCCAATAATTCCAACACAAGGATAAAATTTCCCTCAAATATGAGATTAACTCCGAAAAGCCACACAAAGAAAGTTTCATCAAACCCCATCCACAAATCAATCAACTCTAAAACACAAATACGATCCATATATCAACAATGGTGTCACCTCAAAAAGGAATCATAGAAGAAAATCAACCTTTAATTCAACAAAAATCACTCAACATCCAAAAGCCACCAATTAGGCATTCCACGGGAGACCTCAATTTTCTCCTCACAAGAATCCCTTAGAGTGGTACGTAAATCACCTTCATAAAAATCAGCAACATGGCAACAACAAAAATTATCTATTCACATTATCAATCTGAACAAAATCAATCTTCTCAACAAACAGGCCAATTACAATCTTAAAGTTCTAAATAACTATCCATATAAGAACCTCATTTATTAGAAACTCAATTGCCAAAAAGTTATCCCCTAACTGACAATCCAAGTAAAATAATTAAGAACGAAATCTCAATTCAAGAACCAACCAACTCAGACCATCAAATCAATTGTGAAAACAAGTAAGCATCCTTATAGAGAACTTACGAAGAAGGGGAATAAGGAGGTAGTCATCATTTAGCAAATCATCTAATTTACATAAACCCTACATTTATCCAAATATAAACAGTCAACTCTTACAACTATCAATTCTCCTAATTACCAAAATAAAACTATGCTAACCAAGAAATTTTCTTAACTTCAACATATCCCTATCTACTTCATAAACTTATAAATATAAAACAATCACACTAATATTCACGTCACACAATTACATGAATGAATGTTTATACAAAAATGTTCATTTCACATAACAATTCCTAGGTCTCAAAAATAAATATGAAAGATTCCATTACCTATTTGCCAAGAGTATCCATTAGCCAATCATAATCAACCTATGAGGGATAAGAATATGTTTATTAAGAAAAAGACCTTCCTTCAAAATGACATTATACTTTCTTCCTATTTCAAATTAATTCTTCTAATTGACTTAATATTACTAATTTCATCATTTTCTATAAACCATCATCCACAACATTAATCTTGATGTCATTTCTAATATAATTGAATTCTCTAGTAGCTACCTCGATATCAAATTAGCATTTTCCTATGTGTGCTATACACTAAAAAAAAATTATTCAACTTACTCATCTCTCTACAAAAAAAAATTGATTCATCATTTGATTGTTGCACCAAATTTTATACTCTTTTAAATAATATTTTCTAATCCATTTCACCCTAATAATATAAACCATCTTTTATCTTAAACACTAACTACAAAAAGACCAATTTTTACTATCATAGAAAGAAGAATACGTCCTAATTGAAATCTTTTATCTTCAACTTATTCAAGTGCTTACTTAACACAACTATTAAATTTATTCATTACATATATATATATATATACCTCTAGTCCAAAATACTTAAGTATCATTATTATTATTATCTAAATTACAAATTATTATTATTATCTAAATTACAAAACATTCTAATGACCTTATTTGCATTTCAGCTGAGTGTATTAACCTATACGTAAGACCTCTAGTTTATCATACAAAGATGTGATCGGAATTCTATCCTCTAAATTCCTTATGAACATAAAAGAAACCCCTATTAAGTAAACATCTTAACGCAGCTTGTTAGTCTAGATAAGTTACGGACATACTTGCAAGGCATTACAATTACAGATCCTCATGATTACGACAAATGCCAGCCAAATTAAGAACAATGACCAACAGGAATGAGGCGCACAAGCTAGTATAAGATATCAGCGATAAGACAGGTTGACAATGAAATCAGAGAGGCTGTTTAATTTACTACACCTTTGCTAGTCTAAAGTTGCAGTTGCGACGGGTTGCCAATGGTTTCAAGGAGACTATTTAATTCTGTACAATGCCTCAACTCTAAATGGCGTAACAGTGACAGGTTGCCAAGTATATTAGAAAGTGAATATTGGAATTTAGAAATATCGCCATCTACTTGCATTATTATCAAATCTCAAATGTTATCCGCAGGACTGAAGGGAAGAGAAAGGTGAGGTGCAAAAAAATGTGACTTAAGAGAAGGAGAATTAATGTACAACCTTTTCTTTTTTGAACCAGACGCATTTCTGTTTGGCAGCGAGTTTCCAGAGACGCGCTCAGTTTGCAGTTTGGGAGATAAATTTATTTTCAAGTGATGCAACTGCGATAGATTGCCAGCAGAATCGAGCAGTTTATTTAAATCTAAAGACTACCGATTAAGTTCAAGTGCGCGGCTGAGCAGATTGCTGAGGATTCAGGGAGGTTATTTATACTGTGACAATATTTTGTTTTCAAGCGTTGCAGTTGTGGAGGATTGTTAACAAAATCAAGAAGATTATTCAAACTTTAAAACTTATTCTAGACAGCGATCTATTTTCCAGAATGCCAGAGATGAATGTAATGACTGCAGGATACGCACAAATGCTATATCATGGCAGAATTTAGAGAAATTTCAAATAAGATTCGATTAGCAGGTGCGAGGAAAATCACGAAGCGTCGACAAATTCAAAGCTTTAATTGCATAAAACTGGAATCAAGAACTTCCCTTAAGGCAAGAATAATGTATGGACATTAAGCTAAAATCAGTAATAAGGGTTGATAGTTTCACAAGTAAATCAAACACCCATCACTCGAACTATTAAGAATTTCGAGGGCAAGGCAGATTCATCAATTTTTAACACACAAATCTTCAAGAACACGAAATTACGGATGAACATCTGAGACACATAACAAAATATAGACGTCGATATAAGATAGAATCATTCCATGTATGAATCATAGTCAATGGAAATTGGCTACTCCAAGTCACGACAAAGGTAAGAATACTACGAAGGCTTCAAAAGGCACAAGAGAATAAAGTTAAGATCTAACCTTAATCGAATTCCCATGAGTTACAAACTTCATAGTGATGATGATCGCCAAGTTTACACAGTCCGCCAGATTCCAAGCTTCCCCTCCCCCTATCCTCCAGAATAATTCTTGTTTATAATTATTTTCATGGTGTATTTTCCACTCCCATCGGGGAACCGTTCGAATTCCATCACTTATTATAATTTCTTTGATGGTGTCTTTTACACTCCCATCATCAGACCGCTGCACTTCCGATTGTATGCCAGCCACTACCCTTATTCATTATTTTATAATTGACTCTTTAATATATGAACCAAATAGATCAACTATTAATAAATATTTAATAATTTAATCTTTCTTTTAGTTACAATAGAATATATTTATTTTAATAAATATTTTCACCTTAATTTATTTAAACTTAAGTACAATTTTAATATTTAATCCTCTCTAATATTTTCTCACTTTTAAATTTATTAATTGAATTTAATCATTAAATGATAATTATCTTTCCTCATCTAATCCAATTACTTTAAATAACTAACTCCCAAAGATAATTAAATTAACGTTTATTATTGAATCTAATTCTTTATTTAATTCCAAATAAAACAAGTAACCTTATAATTAAATTAACATTATTAATCAAATCCAAGCATATTATTAGTGTTATCTCATAACCTTAAAATTAAATTAAATAATAAAATCACCACATCATCATGACATTACCAACAACAACTTAATTGACATCAACGACAACCGCAAACGGAGGGCACTACATCCTTCCCCCCTTAGACATCGACTTACTCCCAGAAGTAGATCTCAAGCATAAACATGATAACACAACAACTAGCAACAATATCAACAATCACTATAAATCAAATCATTGATTAAATGTCGTCAAGAAAGCAATGAAAATTTAACAAACCAACAATAAGGAATTGATACCAAAACAAATGTGGTGACGGGGTAGCAATTAGACCAATTTTTCAACACTAGGACAGATGACGAACTAGGTTGGGGAAACTTTCTTGTCAGCTCCTATGTTCAACGTCAAACCCATTGGGTGTATATAATGCTCGCCCTGTCCTGACAATGCAGGTGGAATCGAGACTTAATTCCTGCAATCCTACATGCAAACAAATGTTGTGCACAATACATATATATCACAAATACATCGTGAGAGGAACTCCCAGCATAGTAGGGCACTTGCAAGCGAGTGATACCACACTGTCCCTCCCACCAAACCACACATAGTAGTCAAAACAATTCTAGTAACTCATAAACAATTTTCTTCTAATTAGTTAGGAAATATTCGTATAAGGATACTAACCATAAACCTAATTCATCTACTATATCAAAATGAATTACTACTTGACATTATAAGTATCTATATCTGCATATTACAATTACATTACCTTCGTCACTATGCTTTTTGAAGCCCACTTCCTGTAAATCAAAAGCTACCATAGAGCATTGCACATTAGTACCAATAATTCAAGTTGCATCTTAACCTCAAGATACTATATTCTGCTAAAAATCATAGAATAATTATCCACAAAACCTCACATCTTCGTTAAAACTCATAATTTTTGCACAAAGAACTCCACTTTAACCATTATTCAACACCAAATCTCACATCAATTTCAAAAAAGGGTAAAATTTTACACCTTCACAGATTCAAGAAAACATAATTCATCACTCAAGGACAACGAAATCGCAAATTCCACGCACACTTGACATATTTACACACATAAAACACATCACCAAGAAACACCTCACACTAAAACTCAAGGGTCCATAGAGCATCCTCGACAGGAAGGATATCAGTGCATTGCACACTACACCGAGGGTCCTATCCTTTCCCATCAGTTTCCTACACCATCGACCCGACACCATCTAACGGAAGAAATTCAAGTTCACAACAATGACAGCGGAAAAGTAAAACTCAAGACTCATGGGTCTAAGCGCAAGGTTACATAGTAAGCACACATAGTGCCCAGTGTATGAACCTATGCTCTGATACCATGTTGTAACACCCCGTCATGTGAACCCCAAAGGACAAATAAACAATAATCACTGCACAAATTTATTTATTTTTAAAAGTAAACATAACATACATGTAATACACATTAAGTCATGACATGAATTTCATTTAAGTAGATTCATTAGCACATACATCCCTTGGGGTACACGAGGAATCATTACGAGACTTAGATCCACACAACGACAATAAAGAATAAAAGCAAAGATATAATCCATAACAAAGTAAACATTAACAAATATAACACATACATGAAAATCATTGATAAGAAATCCTCTGTATACATAAATGCAACATATGCATGATTAACTTAACACATTGAGTAACAATTGTCATGGCCAATATCCACACTGAGTTTAACATTACATTATAGTACAATGTTCTAGAGGTACAATGATACAACAGTGTTTCCAAACATGAACGGAAACCATACAACAAGAATCATGATACAAATGAATAGATGAATACACAGTATCATAACTGGCTCCAGGACAAATACAACTCTGGAGTCACTGCAACAGCACCAATCCGCACCTCTCGATCCTTCACTGGGGACCCAATGGGGTGCCTAGCACGTTCCACCCGACCATGTGAGTCTGAAGACCCACCCCCCGTGGTAAGGAGCTGACAAGAAAGAGTCTTCAACCAAGACCATCCAAACACAGAACCACAAGACTCAACAACATACAAAGGTATTATAAAACTCAAGGATTACAATGACATAATCAACAACATCCAAGAGTCATTAAAATAACTTAAAATCATAAATCTCATCACATGAATCAAAGCAATGACCAGTAAACAAGTAACCAAAGGATGATCATGAAACACTTCCAAATCAACTGAATTAATAACCATAATACAAATCCAAATTGCAATTAAACAATACAATAACATCATATCACAGTACCAAAAGAGCACAAGGTCATAAATCAAATATCAATGAGATCATACAAGACCACAAAGTACACCAAAGATGTATCAAGGCAAAAATCACAAATCAATATAAGTCCATTCAACCACAATCTAAACCAACTCCCATAACATACTTCCAGAGGAACACAATAAAGTAAAAACACCTAGGAAACTAGGGGAGAGTGTCATCGCATAGTCCTACATGGGCTGTCCTGTGCCCTTCCTCCCAACTGGAGGCACCGGTCCCATCTATGGCTGTCCTGTGCCCTTCCTCCCAACTGGAGGCGCCGGTCCATAGGGTGACTCATGTAGAGCCGTAAACCTCTCGTGAAGACGAGGTCATGACCTTGCCAACCATAGCCTTCTCAACCTTCCATTAGTCTGCGGAAGCACTAATGAAGATGAGGCATCCATTTTTAAAATCTTATAATGGTATTACTACCCAACCCTCCTAAGTTAATTATTAGGTTTTCACTTGTTACCAACTCACTCGTGGGTTATCCTGTGCCCTTCCCCTTAAGCGGGGTGCCGGCCCCCACGAGGAGCCACTCTCCCTAGAGACCCAACAACATAAAAACCAAGAAACCAAGCAAGGGTTGTACCGTAACAGATAAAGCAAATAATCTCAAGACCAAACCACGCGAGGCATTACCCATCTCGCTATAAACACATAATCAAAGTCTCAACAATTCATGTACAACCCTTTTAAAATCATGATATCAAAACACTTGCCACATCAAGGGCACATAAAGAGAGAACATCAACTGACAATCATCTCAAGCCTCTAGAAGCCAAAAAGAATGAAAACCCACAAACGAGGGTAAAATGAAGCAACAAAAGTTTTTCCCCAATAATTCCAACACAAGGATAAAATTTCCCTCAAATATGAGATTAACTCCGAAAAGCCACACAAAGAAAGTTTCATCAAACCCCATCCACAAATCAATCAACTCTAAAACACAAATACGATCCATATATCAACAATGGTGTCACCTCAAAAAGGAATCATAGAAGAAAATCAACCTTTAATTCAACAAAAATCACTCAACATCCAAAAGCCACCAATTAGGCATTCCACGGGAGACCTCAATTTTCTCCTCACAAGAATCCCTTAGAGTGGTACGTAAATCACCTTCATAAAAATCAGCAACATGGCAACAACAAAAATTATCTATTCACATTATCAATCTGAACAAAATCAATCTTCTCAACAAACAGGCCAATTACAATCTTAAAGTTCTAAATAACTATCCATATAAGAACCTCATTTATTAGAAACTCAATTGCCAGAAAGTTATCCCCTAACTGACAATCCAAGTAAAATAATTAAGAACGAAATCTCAATTCAAGAACCAACCAACTCAGACCATCAAATCAATTGTGAAAACAAGTAAGCATCCTTATAGAGAACTTACGAAGAAGGGGAATAAGGAGGTAGTCATCATTTAGCAAATCATCTAATTTACATAAACCCTACATTTATCCAAATATAAACAGTCAACTCTTACAACTATCAATTCTCCTAATTACCAAAATAAAACTATGCTAACCAAGAAATTTTCTTAACTTCAACATATCCCTATCTACTTCATAAACTTATAAATATAAAACAATCACACTAATATTCACGTCACACAATTACATGAATGAATGTTTATACAAAAATGTTCATTTCACATAACAATTCCTAGGTCTCAAAAATAAATATGAAAGATTCCATTACCTATTTGCCAAGAGTATCCATTAGCCAATCATAATCAACCTATGAGGGATAAGAATATGTTTATTAAGAAAAAGACCTTCCTTCAAAATGACATTATACTTTCTTCCTATTTCAAATTAATTCTTCTAATTGACTTAATATTACTAATTTCATCATTTGCTATAAACCATCATCCACAACATTAATCTTGATGTCATTTCTAATATAATTGAATTCTCTAGTAGCTACCTCGATATCAAATTAGCATTTTCCTATGTGTGCTATACACTAAAAAAAAATTATTCAACTTACTCATCTCTCTACAAAAAAAATTCAATTCATCATTTGATTGTTGCACCAAATTTTATACTCTTTTAAATAATATTTTCTAATCCATTTCACCCTAATAATATAAACCATCTTTTATCTTAAACACTAACTACAAAAAGACCAAGTTTTACTATCATAGAAAGAAGAATACGTCCTAATTGAAATCTTTTATCTTCAACTTATTCAAGTGCTTACTTAACACAACTATTAAATTTATTCATTACATATATATATATATATATATATATATATATATATATACCTCTAGTCCAAAATACTTAAGTATCATTATTATTATTATCTAAATTACAAATTATTATTATTATCTAAATTACAAAACATTCCAATGACCTTATTTGCATTTCAGCTGAGTGTATTAACCTATAAGTAAGACCTCTAGTTTATCATACAAAGATGTGATCGGAATTCTATCCTCTAAATTCCTTATGAACATAAAAGAAACCCCTATTAAGTAAACATCTTAACGCAGCTTGTTAGTCTAGATAAGTTACGGACATACTTGCAAGGCATTACAATTACAGATCCTCATGATTACGACAAATGCCAGCCAAATTAAGAACAACGACCAACAGGAATGAGGCGCACAAGCTAGTATAAGATATCAGCGATAAGACAGGTTGACAATGAAATCAGAGAGGCTGTTTAATTTACTACACCTTTGCTAGTCTAAAGTTGCAGTTGCGACGGGTTGCCAATGGTTTCAAGGAGACTATTTAATTCTGTACAATGCCTCAACTCTAAATGGCGTAACAGTGACAGGTTGCCAAGTATATTAGAAAGTGAATATTGGAATTTAGAAATATCGCCATCTACTTGCATTATTATCAAATCTCAAATGTTATCCGCAGGACTGAAGGGAAGAGAAAGGTGAGGTGCAAAAAAATGTGACTTAAGAGAAGGAGAATTAATGTACAACCTTTTCTTTTTTGAACCAGACGCATTTCTGTTTGGCAGCGAGTTTCCAGAGACGCGCTCAGTTTGCAGTTTGGGAGATAAATTTATTTTCAAGTGATGCAACTGCGATAGATTGCCAGCAGAATCGAGCAGTTTATTTAAATCTAAAGACTACCGATTAAGTTCAAGTGCGCGGCTGAGCAGATTGCTGAGGATTCAGGGAGGTTATTTATACTGTGACAATATTTTGTTTTCAAGCGTTGCAGTTGTGGAGGATTGTTAACAAAATCAAGAAGATTATTCAAACTTTAAAACTTATTCTAGACAGCGATCTATTTTCCAGAATGCCAGAGATGAATGTAATGACTGCAGGATACGCACAAATGCTATATCATGGCAGAATTTAGAGAAATTTCAAATAAGATTCGATTAGCAGGTGCGAGGAAAATCACGAAGCGTCGACAAATTCAAAGCTTTAATTGCATAAAACTGGAATCAAAAACTTCCCTTAAGGCAAGAATAATGTATGGACATTAAGCTAAAATCAATAATAAGGGTTGATAGTTTCACAAGTAAATCAAACACCCATCACTCGAACTATTAAGAATTTCGAGGGCAAGGCAGATTCATCAATTTTTAACACACAAATCTTCAAGAACACGAAATTACGGATGAACATCTGAGACACATAACAAAATATAGACATCGATATAAGATAGAATCATTCCATGTATGAATCACAGTCAATGGAAATCGGCTACTCCAAGTCACGACAAAGGTAAGAATACTACGAAGGCTTCAAAAGGCGCAAGAGAATAAAGTTAAGATCTGACCTTAATCGAATTCCCATGAGTTACAAACTTCATAGTGATGATGATCGCCAAGTTTACACCGTCCGCCAGATTCCAAGCTTCCCCCCTCCCCTATCCTCCAAAATAATTCTTGTTTATAATTTGTTTCATGGTGTCTTTTCCACTCCCCTCCGGGAACCATTCGACTTCTATCACTTATTATAATTTCTTTGATGGTGTCTTTTACACTCCCATCAGCAGACCATTGCACTTCCATCAGTTACGATTGTAAGCCAGCCACTACCCCTATTCATTATTTTATAATTGACTCTTTAATATATGAACCAAATAGATCAACTATTAAATATTTAATAAATATTTAATAATTTAATCTTTCTTTTAGTTACAAAAATATATTTATTTTAATAAATGTTTTCACCTTAATTTATTTAAACTTAAGTACAATTTTAATATTTAATCCTCTCTAATATTTTCTCACTTTTAAATTTATTAATTGAATTTAATCATTAAATGATAATTATCTTTCCTCATCTAATCCGATTACTTTAAATAACTAACTCCCAAAGATAATTAAATTAATGTTTATTATTTAATCTAATTCTTTATTTAATTCCAAATAAAACAAGTAACCTTATAATTAAATTAACTTTATTAATCAAATCCAAGCATATTATTAGTGTTATCTCATAACCTTAAAATTAAATTAAATAATAAAATCACCACATCATCATGACATTACCAACAACAACTTAATTGACATCAACGACAGCCACAAACGGAGGGCACTACATTTTGAGACACAAATTATCACTTTTTTTGAGTTTGAGTGATAGGGTGGTGTTTAGGAGGGACCTCCTTTGTAAATCAAGGCTAATTGGTGACCAAAAATAGGGACAATCAAGTGTTTCTCTAAGTTTCTTCAAAGAAGCCTTAAATTAGATCTTTTAGTAAGTTGTCTTGGATCTATTTATGAGTATCAAAGGGTGTTTGTTAGGCCTTGGTATGGCCTTCTCCAAAAGATAAGTCCAAGGGTTGGTGTTTTGAAGGCTACAAGCCTTGTGTGAGTTGTTTTAGAAAAGTTAGGTGTTTGTGTTCAAGGGCGGATTTCTTTGTTTGTGGTTGATCATTTTGTGTTGGAGTGGAAGTCAATACCACCTAGACTACATCAAAGTGGTATCAGAGCTTCAGGAACAAGATATTTTTTGGTGATTTGATTGATTTTGCAGGTTGGAAGGTGAAGAGACAAAGTGGTGAAGATGCCTCTGAAGGGTGTTGGTGTTGCAAGAGAGTTGTAGGATCTAAAAGAGAAACATGCTAAGCTTCTAGAATCACATAATGCAGTATTGGAAAGGTTTTCTGACTTGGAGACAAAGAAAAGGAGAGATGAAAATGAAGAAGATGATGAAGAATAAGAGGATTTTGATGAAGAACTAGACCCTGAAGATCATAGGATGGTGAAGGTGCTTAAAGTAGTGAAAGGTGATTCAATGGAGGTAAAAGTTGATCTCCTTGTATATTGTGGCAATTTAAATGAAGAGGAATTGCTTGATTGGATAGTTTCTATGGATAATCATTTTGAGAGTGAAGATATTTTAGAAGAATAGAAGGTGAAGATGGAAAAAACAAAGATTAAAGGGCATACTCTTCTATGGTGGGACTATGAGAAAGCAAAGAGGAGAAAACAAAGAAAATCAAGGATTACTTCTTGGGACAAGATAGTACAAAAATTGAAAGGTAAGTTTCTTCCAAAGGAATATGAGGTCCAATGGTTTAAGAAGTTTCAAGGATTGAAACAAAAAGATCTAGATGTCAAGTCTTACACTGATGAATTTTAAAAACTAAGCATAAGGTGTAGAAGGGATGAGGATGAGGCTAAAAAGGTGCCTAGGTATCTAGGTGGTTTGAGATTTAATATACAAGATGAACTTGTTGTGGCTAACCAAAAATCTGTGGAAGAATGTTTTCAGTTAGCAATCAGGGTGGAGGAAAAACTTAAGAGGAGACAAGAGAAATTAGTGAGAGGAAGGTGGTACTAGTGTAAGAGGAAGAGGAGTAATTTATACACCAAAGCAAGCATTGGAAGAACAAGGAGTAAATAAAGGTAAAGAGAAAGGTGTTGATACTAGAGGAGGTTTTAGAGGTAGAGGAGGGTTTAGTGGTGGTAGAAACACTAATTATTTTGCAGCCCGATATGTTATACATGCAATGAATATGGTCATCCATCTTGGAAATTTCCTGAAAGAGTTGGTAGTTCATCAAGTGGTGAAAAAAGGATTGATAGGAGAGCACAATTGGTTCAAGAAGAGGAGTGTGAAAGCAATCATTCTGCAAGTTTAAGGGCTACTCCTAAAAAAGGGGAGATGTTGATGATGAGGAAGACAGTATTGAAGGTAGCAAAAGAGGTGGAGCCATTGCAAAGGAAGAGTCTTTTCAAAACTAATTGTAAGTGCAAGGATAAGGTATGTAAGATTGTAATTGATTCTAGATCAACTAAAAAAATGGTGTCTACTAAGATGGTGAATACTTGTTAAATTTGAAAAAAATACCTCATGAATTTCCTTATAAAGTTTCATGGTTAAGTGATGGATAATCTTTATTGGTTAAAGAAAAGGGAGTTGTTCATTTCTAGATTAGGGGTTACAAAGATAGTGTAGTTTGTGATATCCTTCCTATGGACTATTGTCACCTACTCCTAGGTAGACCTTGGAAATATGATAGGTGAGCTTTGTATGATGGCAGAGAGAATACTTACACAATAGTGAAGGATGGTTGCAGGTTCGTTTTGACTCCTTTGGTGGAAGATGAGAAAGGAAAAGAAAAAGTGATAATGTGTGGAAATAAAGAGCTAGTAGAAATTGTAAATGAAGAAAAAAAGATAAGTGTTGCAGACAGTACAAGGTATGAGAATGCAAGGACAATAGGTATGAAGGTGAGTACAGGTTTGAAATGTGGTTTGACAATGAATTTGCATGAAAATGTATTGGTGGGGACCATTATGTGTCCTTGATAGACAGTAGAGTTGAAAGGTGCAAGGTGTCTGATGGTACAGTGAGTGCAATGGAAATGAGGATAGTAAGATGTTACAAAAGGCTGACAAAATAATAAGTCTGATGACAAGGATGAAAAGACAAGTTGGGAAAAGTATTAAGGACAACTACAAGCCTAGGGATGAGGTAAAGAGAAGGACAATTAAAGGAATTTCTAACCATTGTTTGTGTATAGGTATAGGCAAAGGGAAGCAAACAAGTTTTTAACAAAGAATGGAGAGAGGGTAGACATTAGGTCTGAACATAAAAACAGTCATTTTCAAGAACAAACCCAGTCAAAAGTGTAGGGCAGATTGCAAAAGCACAATGCATGGATCAATGGAAGAAGTTTGTGGATCAAAGGAATAGGTATGAGGCTTGGAGGGATTGGTACTAGGCCCAACTCATGTGGGATGATTTTTTCCCAATGGGGTTGTATGGTGCAAGAGCACCTACACCCTTAATACATAATTTGACTTTGTAAAATGCAACAAGGTGAATCAAGATGGTCATAGGGAACGAGTCTAGGGGGTGTTTAAAGTTTTGTTTATGTTAAATAAGGTCTTGTAAGACCATTCACCATGTAAGAAGTTTTTTTTTGAGTTAATTGTATTTAGATGTCAAAAATTGAAAAAATGTAATGTTAAGCAAAAATTTAAAAAATGCAACATTGTGGGAATATGAAGGGACAAGGGAATTCAAAAGGTGGTTATGGAAGTTTGGAAGGTAGTTTTGATTGGAAACTGTATTTAAGACCTCTTCAGGGGTTGGACAAAGGTTGTTGAAGATCATTTTTGAAACATCCATAATAAACATAACAAGTTTCTCTAAATTTTTACTATTTATTTGCATTTCTCTAGATCTGTATGACCCGTACATTTAGTTTCATGCTCTGAATCTCATAGCATCCTATAAAATCATGTTCTAACTTTCATTTGGATCTATTGTGAGGGTCTAACAATAAAATTTGTGGGAGAAATCATAGATTTTTTGAATCAACCCTCTTATCTCTATGTTAAGGGTTTGAAGGTCATTTAACATGATAAACTGACCCATTCCACTTACTGTCCTCACTGTATCTAATGGAATGGGTCCCAAGCATTAATTTTTAGGTTTCCATAATGTCCTATAGGCGAGGAAGTGAGTTGTATAAAGTGGGGTGATTGCCCTAGGGTAGAGCAGTATATTTTCTATGTGAAAAAGAGGTATAGAGTTGTGGTTTTAATAAAATGTTGAAAGAATAGTGTATGTGATGGTTTGTTGACCTTGTGCATGGTAATTAGAAGGTTTTTTATGCATTGGTTGTGTCTGGAGAGCCCGGGTGATGTGACTTTGAATAAACCCTTGGTGTTTTGCTTGAAAGTGAGGGTTTTGTAGGACAATGTTCTAGGAGTTTTGAATTTGAGAAATGATGTTGGTTTCTAATGTTTTGAGACATAACTTATCACTTTTTGTTGAGTTTGAGTGACAAGGTGGTGTTTAGGATGGACCTCCTTTGTAAATCAAGGCTAATTGGTGACCAAAAATAGGGGCAATCAAGTGTTTCTCTAAGTTTCTTCAAAGAAACCTTATTGGATCTTTTAGTAAGTTGTCTTGGATCTATTTATGAGTCTCGAGTATGTGCAAGATTATGATGGGCCAAAAAGTGGCGATATGATGGGTATGTGTAGGGTATGTGGCTAATGACTTTTTTTTACCCAAAACTGATGAAACAAAAAGGGTTTTTAAAGCAGATTCTCAGCTTTCCACCAATATAAATTATGTTTTACTTTGAATTTAATAAATAATTATTATTCATTTTCTATTTGAATTGCAACTAAAGTCCTGATTGATAGGCTAATTGAAAAACATCTATAGCTTTCAAACGGTATCACATTTTTTGAATCTAAACCATGCGTCACATTCTATGCTTCGTATACTAAAGGATTAAAAAAAGAAAAACTGAATTTCATGAAGTTTTTACCAAGTTAAGGTGGTTAGACATACGAGTTTTTTATATTTTTTAAAGTTGTAATAAAAAATTCATAATTAATTATTTACTTGGAAAAAAATTATAAAAAAATATGCATCACATCCGGATGCGAGTCCTCTACTTATATATAAAAGCTTATAAAAAAATATTTTCATTTTATTGTGGTTAGGGTGGTCAAACAGACACCCACTTCTTAATTTTTCCTTGAAATTTAAGTACTATTGCATTGAAATTTCAAATTTTCACCAAATAGATTTTTTTTTTTTTTTTTTAAAACCTAGTAGTTTACAAACTACATTCAATTTGCTACAAATTCTATTCTTACATATTTTATAAATAATATAGATAACTTATTCAAATTTTTACGTCAAGTTTCCTAACTCTGATTTTTCTGAATTTTTTGCCACTTAAGGGCCTATTTTTTCCATGATGATCCTGCACATACTCTCTCAAAGGGTGTTTTTCAGGCCTTGGTATGGCCTTCTCCAAAAGATAAGTCCAAGGGTTGGTGTTTTGAAGGCTACAAGCCTGGTGTGAGTTGTTTGAGAAAAGTTGAGTGTTTGTGTTCAAGGGTAGATTTCTTTGTTTGTGGTTGATCATTTTGTGCTAGAGTGGAATTCAATACCACCTAGATTGCATCAATAAGTTACAAATTTAAATACATTTTATTAAGGGGCCCATTAAGCTTAATTAAGTAAATAAATCCTAGAAAGGTGTGAAAGTGTGTTACAACACTTTACAACACCTTTGCAAAGGATCAATTAAAGCATATTTTGATCAAATAAAGGTCATAGAATGATGTGAATGTGTATAACACATTACAACACTACTCGAAGTCACCATTAATTCAGTTTTAATGTCAATTATCAAACCAAGTAAGGGAAAAAGGATACTTTTTCCTTTACTACATTTTTCCCCCACTTTAGTGAGAGGATGACCCCATATCAAACTCACACTAAAGTAGACATCCAAGACACTTAAGTATGCATCAATAACAAAGACACATAATCATACCCTGTCAAAGGTCAAGTAAAAGAAAAACAAAGGATCAAGCACAACCATTCCAACGCGATGTGGAATGGTTATATTTATCCGTAACATGCATTGCTCACTCTAGGGTAGTGGAACCTTAGTCTGTCCACTAGGTGAGTTGTCCTATTGAAGTGGTTTAGTGAGAAATTCATGCCAGTGTATCAACTTCTCACCATATAATGAGAAATTCATGCCAGTGTATTGGTTTCTCATCATACTAACCATACCAAAGTTATCCTCTTGATAACTTCAATAAGGCACCATAATGTAATGCTTTTGTAAATTCTTTTGTTATGTAAAATTTTGTTAAAGGGGATTTTTATTTGTTCATGTAAAGTTCTTCTTCTTAAGGAGCATTATTCCTAATGTCTCCAAGAGAGGACAAGTCAAAAGTGTCAGATCCTCGCCCATGGGATTCCTCATTCGCATCATTCCATGATAGTAGATCGTACACTCTTGGATGACATCAAACCCAATGACACCACCAAGAAGAGGACACATCACAAGAAAAGATAAAAATCACAGCATGAAATTTTGCCAAAAGATGTCATCGATGTATGCCCCCACTTTAAAGCAGTTGCTACACCATTACTATGAGCAATTGCTTTAAAGTAGCCAACATTTTTAGCCTAAGACATGAGAGCTTTCCTCGAAAAACCCTATGCCAAGTCATATGTTTTTTAAATAAGTTGCATCGTGAAATAGGAAGGAAGGGTTGCCCCCACAAATACATAAGGGATTGATGGATTTTGGGTCAGTACGTCTTTACTACAATGTTTTCATAGAGTATGAAACTGTCATCATTCCCCAAATACTCATAGAACTAGAAGAATGACACAAAGAGAGTGAAAACAAAGAAAATTCCTTTTGGGTCAACATGGAAGAGACCTAAATGTATTGACACCTTGTGTCATCCCCAAAAGGAAAACACAAGACAAATGAAAAAGATAAAGAAAATATTTTGGTTCAACATGGAAGAGACATGAATGTCTCGATGCCTTGCATCATCCCCAAAAGGAAAACACAAGACAAAAGCAAGATGATAAAATTCTTATGACATATAGAAGAATGAAGGTACATATAGAAGTATGCACACAAAGAGAGAAGGATACATCAAACAAAACGTCATAGGGGATCACATTACGCACATGCAATCACATAAAGAAAAACATAAAAAAGAAAAAGACTAGTAAGGCATAGACAAGTCAACCTAAAGCAAGTCGTCTTCCTTCCAATCTCAATCTGTATAAATGAAAGGCAGGTAACTACCCAAAGGGACAACGACAAATGCATTAATACAACAAAGATATCAAATTCTTGCCTCCACTTTGTGCAAGGATGGAAATGAGCCCAAATAGACGATGAAAATGAGCTCCTTACTTTAAAGAAAATGATTTGCAATAAGCATAAAACATGTAATAGTGAAAATGTTTTAAGATTCTACAACTATTACATGGCAAGGAGCGGAAGGATACATTACTCAATCACTGGATGACAATCGTTCCCATCAAAGTGAAAATTTCTCAAGACCAATTTGAATGCTTGAAAGTCATTAGTACTATATCCAAGAGTTATATGGTATCGACAATGCAAAACATTTGCACCTTTAGGATATA
The DNA here is from genome assembly GCA_007258455.2 of Sequoia sempervirens. Taxonomy (NCBI): domain Eukaryota; kingdom Viridiplantae; phylum Streptophyta; class Pinopsida; order Cupressales; family Cupressaceae; genus Sequoia; species Sequoia sempervirens. Next base: position 17,295 of record VDFB02256326.1, on the reverse strand, counting down.
GTCTTAAATTTTTTTCATAGGTGGTTATGTTATAAGTTCTTGGTTTAGAAGTAGTTGTAGTTTTCTTTCACTTTCTGGTGGCAGACAAGGGAACTTTAGTTTCTTTAACTTGTAAGGTCTCTTTCACTTGCTAGATTCACCAACTTCTCTAGATGGAATTAGGGCAGGAGGTCCCAAGATGATCTTGTCTTTGTTATCATTGTCATTAGGATGCATGGGTTGTTCTTTAGTAAGGAGGATGCTTATGTTAGGAAGAGGATCTAAGACAATCCTACCATCATTATGAAGCATTAGGTATTCTTCAGGGATTAGAGCATTTATGTCGGGAAGTGGATCTTGATATCCTAACCCTTTGGTATTCTCAGTGGGTATTTTCTCTAGGATTTGATGAATTTCATGTTCACTTGTATCACATCCTTGTTTACTCAAAATTGTAAATCCTTTGCCATATGTTTCTTCAAGGTTAATTAATGTGTTGGTTACTTTGTTGACATAGCATGGTTTAATGTTTTCTTTTTTAGAGGAGCTAGGTTCACCTATGGTAGGGAACTTAGGTTCAACTTGTAACTCAATTTTGGGATGTAAAAGACCAAACATCTAAAGTTGTGTTGGTTGTTTCAATGAAGGATAAAAGGATGCATTGGAATCAAGGTTGTTAAGGTAATCATTTATGAATTCATTCATGTTGGCATCATCTTCTCCAATGGTGCCAACATCACGAGGATGACATGCATTAGGATTTGTGTGAGCATGAGTAAGTTTGATTTTATTAGGGTCATTTCAAAAAACACAACTTGAAACATCAACCAAAGAGAACAAGGAATTCCACACATTGCATAAAAATTTCTCCATTTTTAGAATTTTAGATGTGAACAAAGTAACTTACAAAATGCAATGAGTTGAAAATGAAATGCTTGAATGCAATTTTGAATTTTAATAATGTAGTGAAATAAAGAAATTTAAGCTAAATGCAATGAATTTGATGAAATACCAAATCAAGAAAGTAACAACACCAAATAGGAGCTAGAAACTAAGATTATAATGTTTGGAGAAAATGCAAATTAGTAGCTAACAAGGGCTCATTCACCAGTAAAGGCGAATGGATCCTAGTTAGATGTTTCTAAGATGTTTTTGTGCATTTCAGAGTGAATTTTGATGATTTTTCAATTGCCAAAAGGTACAGACAAGAATTGATCAAGGACTCATTCGCCAGTAGGGGCGAATGGGTCTTGGTTAGGTATTTTTAAACTATTTTTTAATAATTTTCAAGCTTTCCATGATATCTTTTAGTTCCAGGTCTGAGACAATGAATTTCAATTTCAAGTTTTCCATAAATGCAATGTAAATATGCAATGAAAAGATGAAATGAAAAGATGAAATGCAAGACTTAAATTGAAGTGCAATTTTTATTTTATTTTCAAATGCAATTATATGAACTATAAATGAGATGCAAAGTAACTAATTTTCTTTTTGTATTTTTCACATTTAGAGAGATGCAAGACAATGCAAGTCTAAACCCTAGATGAGATGCAAGATTTCAATGCAAAACAAGTAACTCTAAAAGAGACTTTAACTCAATGTGAATCTAAACGCAAATGAATGCAAGATCTAAACTAGGATGCAAAAGAGACTTCAAAAATCAGAAAATTGAAATGCTTAATAAGTTGGGTTCACCATTAATAATGTGGTTGGAAAATAAAGTAGAGGGTGAAATCAAAAATGCATGAGCAAGAGGATTTTCCACTGAATTTTCCCACACTAAATCACTACAATTATGTGTATGATAAGATGCAAATAACAATTAGAAATGATACCTAACTATTATAGCAACTATGAGGGAAGTTTTTAGAGCATAAAAAGTTGTGTATCTTGTCAAAAACTTGTTTTTTAGGCTACAAAGGACTCATTCACCTTCAGTGGTGAATGGGTCCCTGTTAGGGTTTCCGAAACTAAGATCAAGGTCCTATTCCTTGATGTCTACACTCTCAAAATCTTGATTATTAGTTTCTAGAAGTCTATAGATAATTTTGCAGCTTCAAATATTTTATTTTGCACTTTAGATAACAACTTTTGCAACTTGACAACTTTGACAATTTTTCTCCAAACTTGCTTCACTTGATCTTCAACCTGTAAATCTGCAAATACACATTCAAGGGAAGAAAAACTTGTTGTTTGTTAGTGAATGGGGGTTTTCCTCAGTCAAACCCCTTGTAGGTAATTAAACCAAATGATGAAATAAAGGAATGAAGCGTGAAACATGAAATATGCAATTGATGTCAGCTTGGATGATGTCTTGTGAAACAAATCTGCAAACTAGCATGTAGTGGCCATGAAGAATGTAGATATTGGATCCTTGAATATGATGTGAAAAACAGTTGCAAGTTGATCTTCAATGCTACATCCACTTCTTTAGCTCAACAACATGAATGAATGCATCAAACCCTTGTCATGATGAAATGATCTTGAATTGCTGCAATACACTCTTGAAATCTTCCTTCAAATGCCTTGTGAATGCTCTTGAAATGCTCTTGTGAACTCCAATTTGTTATAGTGCTCGAGTTCTTCAAATTCTAGGATTGCTTAGGAGGAAACTAGGTGAATTAACCCCTATTTATACTAAATTAGGAGATTAACCCCAAAATTCAAACAATTAAGGTCGACACCAGATCTAAAAGAAAACTTTATTAAATTCCTACCAGAATTAAATTTGAAAAGGGGGTCCTCATCTGAAATTCAAATAATTAAGGCCGACACTAGATCTGAAAGAAAACTTTATAAAATTCCTACCAAAATTAAATTTGAAAGGGGGGTCTTCATTAAGGGAGGACCCATTCGCCACCTAGGGCCAATGGGTCTTGTCTCAGTTTTCCAGGACCTAACCCTAGGGGATGGAAAGCACATTAAAAACCTATTCTAGATCAACTTGGAATGGGGGGTCCTATTAAGGGAGGACCCATTTGCCACCTAGGGTGAATGGGTCCTGGCAACATTTTCCAAGACCTAACTTTTCCCAATTAAATGTTAGATTATTCAAATCATGGGTATCAAGATAGATCTTCAAGAGGTGTCATAAATTTGAATTAAAGGGGATTAATTACTCCATTAAGCACAATTAATTAAGATCGCCCTAGATAAATGTGAAAGTGTTTTACAACACCTAAATAAGGTACAAATTTAAATACATTTTATTAAGAAGGGGCCCATTAAGCTTAATTAAGTAAATATATCCTACAAAGGTGTGAAAGTGTGCTACAACACTTTACAACACCTTTGCAAAGAATCAATTAAAGCATGTTTTGATCAAATAAAGGTCCTAGAATAATGTGAATGTGTATAACACATTACAACACTACTCCAAGACACCATTAATTCAATTTTAATGTCAATTATCAAACCAAGTACAAGGGAAAAGGCTACTTTTTCCATTACTACAAGTACTAGGAAAGGAAAAAGTGTTATAAGAGTTTGACATGCTTTATCATTGGAGGAAGAAGAATTATGTGATGAGGATCTAGTTGATGTTGAAATCAGCCCTTGTTCCTTTGTCCAGAAATTGGAGTTTCTATTGACCTACCCTTCATCAAGTCTACATCAAGTCTTACATCAATTCTACATCCAAAAAAACTAGAAGTACTATGACAGTAGCATATATAGGAGTGGAAAAATGAGAGGAAGACTAAATCAAAAGGAAAATCATGGTAGTTAAATAGAGAAAGATGTAGCTAATGGTAATAAAAGTACTTTGGAACTCACTAGTTCCAAACCATTAGCTAAGAATTATAATTCATTTTTTCACCTAGATGTATGAAGGCTAAATGGCTCAAATATTTTTTATTTAGGAAAGTTATTTTGGATGGATCATTCTTGCTTCTCTTTTTCTATTGGTGTGCCACCACTTGTTGGTGGTGTGCTATTTTTCTACAAACAAAGTATTTTCTACCCAAGTGTTATTTTCCATATGTTGTGTGTTTGTTTTTTTATTGTTACATCTAATTTATCTTTTGTAAAAAGAGTTTGGACCTTTTTGAAAAATGGCTTTATCCTCAATAAAAAAGAAACTAAAATATATTGCCAATAATCTAATTTGATTAACTTAATCAATTTTTTTAAAAAAATCATGGTTGAGATAAATAATTGTGTTCACTATTTTATGGCTTATTCTTCTATCATTATTGGAATCTAATATAATATGCATTAGAAGATATATATACATGTTTGAATGTTTTCTTGAAGGATCTTATTATTATTTTTATTATGATTGGCATAATTTTCATTATAGTTGGGATGAATCTTTTAATATAAAAGTATTGTCATGTATGTTCATAACTCTAGTAAATATTGTGAATCGTGATTTGATTTCGATGAACAAGAACCATAGATAAAGTATCCATAATTTAATATGTGATTTAACTTTGGTAATTAATAGATAGATGTATAAAAAATGAAAATCTCGTGAAATTGTGATACAATTAATTTGTAGATTATAAAGCATTAATTTGTAGATTATGATGTTTTCCAACACTTTCATGATCAATTTGAAACATTAATAATATATTTTTCCCATCCAAAATCTAATTAAACATCATATTTAATTTATATAAATTCTACAAATTTAATATTACATTCATTATTTGGTTCTCAACTCTAAACCCAAATTATTTAATTAGTTAATTTAGATCATTTATATCAGAGTAACTCGTTTTCCAGCACAATTTGAAAAACAAAAAACTAAACAAGACCTAAAAAACAATGAATTGTTGGAATTCGTTGTCAAGAAGAGGACAACCAAGCATCTACAACTGAACTATTGAATTTTGGTATGACAACTTATACTGAGCACAGTGATTTTGATGACAAAATTTAAAATTATATTACTTGTTATTCATTGAGGAATCAATAATGAAGATTAATGCAAATGATAAGATTTTATTACAATTTAAAAAATCTGATTATTTTATAAATGTAGTCTAAATGCTAAGGGATGCAGAATAAGTTACAACTGTTCATAAAGAAGATACAATTCTGAGGTTCTGTCCGTTTAGCACACTCTGTGAAGAACTCAAGATTCTTCACAGGAGGGTTACTTTCTAAAGAACATGCTCCATATAATTATAATAAGAAATGACTAGGGTAGCCTTTTTCCATTCGTTTGGACCAACTTGCTCAGTTGAGGCGTGCAATTGACAGTATGCTAACTCAACCTTTGGCTCTTCTCTCCCTTATGATGATAGCTCTCAAATCACTTTAATCATTCATCTCAAAGAATTTCAAAAAGCCATGGGATACGGACCATATTAGAATTAAATTAGTTTTTTTGGACTGCAGGAATTGGACGGATATCCGTCTCCCTACAAAAGCTACCTTTGAGCTGTTTCCATAAGTGAAAAGAATCTATATCATTTTGGGAGCATTAGTTTATACTTTCCCATTCATATTTGGATTATCTTCTTGTGAGTATTCAATTTTGCAGAGAATGTTTTTTTAAGTAAATCTCTTCAATCCAACTTATCTATGCTATAACTGTTTGCAGATATCATTATTCATCCACTTGGATCTCTCCCCAGTCCCCACGAGAAGTTAAATTATGCATTCAGCCACTTGGATGATAAAGCATTAGAATATGTTACGTGGATTCCATTAATAAAAACTGGATATGCTTTCCCAATTGTGAAACCACCCAAGGAAACAAATGTTTGGGAAATATTCTTAATTATTATAATCTCATTTGGAATCACAATGATAAGTTCCTAGAAACATTTCAGAGACAGTGCATGCGTGTACAGAGAGCAGCTGCAGCGTATTTGTATTGCATGCTACAGCTTAAGGTAGTGGCAATATCCCCTATCACAGCCAACACATTTCACATCACTAGTTACTGCACAGAGATCACAGACACTGCATAAATGTACATAGACCAGCTGCAACGTACCAGATTATATTCTACAGCTTAGCATTGGGATTGAAAAGTTGAATGTATTTGCATGCATGGAAATCAGATTGAGCAATAACAGTGTTTGCATGTTCTCCATATTCCCAGATTCAAATGTTTTTTCACAATTACTGTGGATTTAAATAACTTCAACAATTCAGTGAGTTGTACTTTTTAATTTAGTCCAGACAAAATCAAATTATAATAAACCACACGTTACAAATTGGAAAACAGATGAAATTACAAGGAGAACCACCTTGTACTTTAGAAATGACATCTGACAAATCTTCAAGAAAAAGGCTAAGGAACCATGGTAGTTCAGAAAGAGCTAGTTACCTAGCTTTAGAGTATCGTTGCAAACCAATCAAGGGCTTAAGTGGTATTGGGAAGTTCTAAAATCCCACGACTAATTGATGCAGCAATTTAAGCATAACTTGACGAACAAAAGCAAAATGAATTTTAAGTTTTAATGATTAAAGTTACTGACCGGTACTATGATGTTGCTTGGTTTTTGTTTTTATTTTAAAGAAGTGGTATTCTAATTTCAAATATAAAATATTAGTTTTCAATTTATTTTGGACATATATTTCAAATGTGTTTTTCTTTAATATTCTTTTGGCCATTCAACAAAGAATTGATTTTATTTTTAGATTTAATTAAGAACAATATCCTTTAGATTATGTTGATATTCCACTATTAGTTGGCCCTCCTAATTGTCTTCAATAAGAAAACTGTCTTGATCGTTTGAGGATGCAGGTCAATCACTAGACTTTACATTGGTTATCCTTTACTAGTATCTTACCCTTCTAAAGTCTATTTTGTAGGATCTTCTTGTCTATAATTTTTTATGCTTTGAACTCCTAAAAGATTTGTAAAGGAGTTTGATTCTTTCTCTAAAAAAATTCTATGGGTAGGGAATCTAAACACTCAAAAATGGAGTCTTATTAATTGAGACAAGGTTTGTCAGCCTAAGCAATGTGGTGGTTTTAGTCTTAGAAAATTTGAACACAATAGTCAATCTTTGGCTACTAAACTTTACTAGAGATTGCACACAATAGAATCAACCTTGGACTAAACTTCTTAGATAAAAATATTTGCATGGGGTTACTACTAAAGAGGCTCCCTAAATTGATCTACTTGGCAAATGCTCTATGGTCTAGAATACCATCAAGAAAGGTGCTTCTCTTGTTAAGTGAGGCCTTTTCTAGATTGTTAAATGGGTAATCAAGCTCTTTTTGTAATGCTTCATAGGATCTTCACTCCCCAATTCTCTCTACTTTCCCTCTTCTCCACCTTTTAAGTAAGTTCTTTAAATTTCATTTTATCAATAGTTTCTAATTTTAAGACTTATTGTTTTGTGGGGTATGATTGTACTTTTCATTGGAAAATAATGAGTTTTTGGTTTATAAGGGAATATCCAAAGTCTCATTCTACCCTTGCTTTTATCTAAGTTAGTTGACCTTGTTGTTCTTTAGAGGAGACTAATCTTCTAGCTTGAGGCTATGACCATAAAGGGGTTTATTCAATTTTTGTAGGATATAAGTTATTAGAAGAGGAAAAGAATGAGTTCAAGGATTTTCGATGGTGGAAAAACATCTAGATTAAATTTTGTTACCCCAAAATTAATTTATTTCTTAAGCTACTTTGTCAAAATAAATATCTTACCTAGGACAATATTAAAAAGAGAGGATTTTTAGGCCCTTCTAAATATGTTTTTTGTGGAGTTATTGAGGAATGTCTATCTCATTTTCTTCTAGTGCCCTTTTTTGGGGATTTTTGGAGGTAGTGGTGGAATATTTATAATTGTCCCTTTATTCATGCTACTTCTTTGTCTAATTTTTGGGCTAGTTTGGGGTGCCCTCTTACTTTTTCTTGTTTCTTATTGGTTGCCTATGATATTGGTCTAGTCTTTATCCTTTCACAAATTGAGATGGAGAGGAATCATAATTCATTTAAAGATGTTAGATTCTTAAGGGTATGCTTGGAAGAATGTTTTGGAATTTTAAAATAAACTTTAATTGATAAGTGCACTTTTGATCAAGTCATAATTCCCTCTGATATTTTATTTTTGAAGATGTTAAATTTGGGTCCATAGATTCAATATATTCCTTCTAGCTCTTAGATCAAATATTCTCATAAGGTTAATAGAGTTGGAAAATGGACCCTTCCCCTATTGGATGTTTTTGAAATAAACACTAATCGTTCTTCAAGGGGTAATCTTGGTGAAGTTAGGATTGGTGGTATTGGTTGTGATAGTAATGGTTTCTTTTTTTTTCTTGTGCTATGGGGTTTGGTATTAATAATCAAATGGAGGCCCATGCTATGCTTGTGACTTTGAAGAAATCATGTGAGTTGAGTTAGAAATAGATTATTTGTGAGATGGATTCCATGATTTTATTTTCTTTTTTGAACAAAGGGAATTCTAATGACTCTTCTTGGTGTTTGGCATCTTTTGTGGAGAAAATTTTCTACCTTCCCTAAAACTTTGATTTCACCTCCTTTATTCATATTCCTTGTGAATGAAATAGTTTTTGTCAGCTATCTTGCCAAATGGGATTTTATAGCTAATCATAGATGGAATTTTTTAACATGGGAGTCCTTATCTCCTAATCAATATTCATTGTTCCTTCATCTTCTTCAAGATTATATGGGTTGATCATGTCTCCCATTTCTTTCTTTGTGAACATTGTTATACCTATCCATGGCCTTGCTAATGAGGACACAAGTAGTATGGGATACTTGATTGTCATCATAGATGGTAGTGGATTGAGAAAAGGATGATATTTATAGTGTAGTATGGGATGTAGTGACATTCCTTTTCCAAATAGGATCTACTTATTTAACTTATGTGTTAGTGAACCGGTAGTGGGATGATACATACAATAGATTGAATTCACTTCCTTTGTACCAATTGGTATTTATGTGAGCATTTGATCTATATATGTGGATTATTCAAACTAGATATAGGTGATGTATCATTGAGCTAGTTGTTATTATACTTTTGTTGTGCATATGAGTTATTTGTTGTTGTACCTATGATGTGTGTGTATAGGAGCGAATTTGCACCCCTTGTCTAAGTTGCTCTTTTGCATCCCCTCACCTTAGAAAATAAAACCCAAAGGAAAAATTCCACATCACCCACCTACCTTTCGTCCACTTGGCATGTGTTTTGTGTGTCGATGGGGGAATTTTTGTCAGGGACATGAGTGCGGTGCACAGACATCTATGTGGCACGTTACTGTCATTGATAGATTCCTACCTTTGGAGTCTGCAGGGATGTTACACTCCTCATTGGGGATGAATTGTAATGCCTATGTGTGACCAAACGACCTAAAAATGGCTCCTTTCCCTCCCATTTTGATCTTCAAACGCATTCACTTCACAATGACTTCATCTCTTAGCAATTATTCATCTTCCAGCAATCTATCACATTCTCTCAAGTAGTTTTCACAAAGTTCCATTGAGCATTGTAGCAAGCAAGCTTGTGAATCCAACAATTCCATTTTTGTTCATGTGGTGCTACTAGAAGCTATGAGTTTGGAGTCAGGTGAGACCTCCCTTCGTCACCGCTGCAGCCATGCCAACTTTTCCAAGAGCTCATTGCTTGCATTCTCCCTTCATTAGACTTGAGAGCCTTTGGGTGGAGGTGGTAACACTTCCTTTTCCTTTTGTGGTTTAATAGAGTAGTGTATCATCTTTTGTAGTGTTCAATGTACTTTCCTTTCTATTTCTTTTATCATATTTTCTACTTCATGGCTTTTTAGGCTATCCATGGAGGTAGAAACACCAAAGTGGGGGTTTGACTGAGGAAAACCCCTATACAACCCAATATTTTCCCCCTCTTTCTTGTGTGTAGGTGAACATGTGTGTGGAGATCATTGACGAACTAGCGCTTTAGTGGTTGATATTCGTCACCCTTGTCTTCATCTACTTATTTTATCATTTACATACTTACTTTTTGTACTTCATAAAATTGATCATTTCATTAAAACTAGTTAGCTAGGATGTTAAGTAGGTTTCTGGTATTTTATACTACATTTTACATTTTTTGGCCATACGGATGCCAGTGCGCCACACTATCGTCCCAAACCCGTGTTGCCATCCTCGAATAGAAAGCTATCTAAGGTGCAGTTTGAACTCCAAAAACTAGCTCGTCTAGCCCCATTTATACTTTTGGATCTGTAGAGTGACAGAAGCACTTGAGAGCGCTCTTCATTCTCGATTCTTGTCCAAAACATCTATTAGCTTGAGGTAAGTTAGGGCAACCCTCTGCTCTCGACTCTATGTGACCTGGAGCCTTGGTGTGGTTGGTCCCCCTCTCTTAAATTTTTGGTGAACCCAACATGAACCATTTTTGTCTCGTTTAGCTATGTTGAAGGGTCCTTTCCTCGTATCCAAAGAGTGTTGTAGGTGTGAGTGTTGTGAGGTGTTTTTCCCTACAACCCAACCTACAACCCCTAGTAGGCGTAGTTGAAAGGTTCTATAGGAATTGTGGAACAAAGCCTTAGTTAGGTCACTGTCCAATTGTAAACCTTTAGGGGCTTTGTGAAGTGTTGTTTAGTGTACGTGATGGCTTCCTTTCTGCAACTACCTATCCCTTCCATGCAACCTGGGAGCAGTTATCCTAGTATAACTTTCACCTCGCAGGACCTGCCGATGGGTTATAATAGAGAGCCATCTCCTCTTTACATCCTCGTGTGAATCAACAAAAACATTGTAACAGGTGTTCTTGTTGACCCAACATGTCGGGTGAATATCATAATTGAGGAGATTATGTTGATCAATTCCCTACATAAAGATGGGTATGACGCACCTGAAAGTACCATTCGTACACATAATGAACTTTCAGTATCTCTCCTAGGTAGCATCACCTTGTCGGTCCTTGTTGGACCTAAGTCAGTAAACTTTCTTTTTGACATAATCCCAGGGTCCAAAATCTTCAAGGTGAAATTGGGTATCCCCTAGTTGGTCACTATGAATGCAGTTCCCTCAGTCATGCATAAGTGTTTGAAATTTATCCATGAGGATTAAGTGCATGTAATCCATGACACAGGCTATAAATCTTTGGATGTGCATGGTAGCTATTCTCTAGACCACTTTTGGCCTACACACATTGGTTTGCTTCCACCTAGGATGGACCTCTTGTACCAGACCTATGACAAGTACAAGAAAGAGCACTTAACACCTAAGGTGAGGTATCCTCCATCTCCCTATGCCATCTCGCATAGGGCTTGTTTGAAAGTTGACAGTGATGCCACCATGGCCCAAAGAAGGGTAGAAGAGAAGCTCATTCAAGCGAGGTTCCTATTCCTCCTCTTCCACTGTCCAACCTACCACTTCCTCTCGCCCTACTATGGCATCATCGGATTCTACTCCATGTTTGCAAGAGAACCCTATGGTACCCACTTGACGAAAACCCAAGTGTCCTGCATTCGAACTTCTCGTTCTATCCACAGTGCCTAGGCCCATTCGATATGGTAGAGGGAAGGTTCCCCATGGGGAATCCTCTATGTCTCAGCCTCTGTGGGCTCCTACCGCTTTTTTCCCCAAGGTAGTGAATGGGAAGAGGCCCGTCGCTGAGGTGCTAGAGCTGACTCCCCCTGTTGTTATTTCAAACTCTTCTTAGTCTCTTCCTCCTGCTCCAATCTAGGAGTCTCTCCCTCTACTAGAAATGGCCATGATGGACGCTCCTATGGCCAAGCAAGAGCCTTTTGTTCTGTCTCTAGCTCCTAAAGTTGTTGAAACCTCCTTGTACACAAGCACAAGTGTTAATGAAAGGCTCTAGCGACTAAGCAAGCTGCTTTGTAGAGGAAGGATGGGGAGTTGACCGCCCCTATTTCAATCCCTCCTAATGTCTCCTCCTCTCCCATCCCCTCTACTTCCATTCAGTTAGCCTCAGTGTTGCTTCTAGCTCATACTGCAATCGTGAACACCCCTAACCCTAAAAAGGTGCAGGTGTTTATTGTTCCTTCTATTGAGCTACCTATCTTGATGTCCCTTCTAGACATCCCACCATTCTCAAAGCCCGTGGACATGTCGAATACCTTGGTGGTGTTTTCCACATTTTTCTCCTCCTCCTAGGCACCTTATGCCTTGTATGTGGGTGTCTCGCACCCTCCGACAAAGCGGGAGGTGGAGCTTGGCCCCCTTCCATCAATGGGGGGCATAAGAGGATTCCACCCTCTTCGAAGGGTGGTTTTGCGTTAGCATGTTTCATGCTTGTGACGGAGGAAGCTCCAACATCCCCTGAGTTTGTCCCTGTTCTCGAGTCACTCGGTGAGCCTAGCAGTGAATCTCAGGAACTGCCTCCCTTGGTCGTCGAGGCAACACATGGCACTCTTGTGAAGTGCATGTTTAACTCTTTGGATGAGGTCTCGGCCCTATCAGAGATCTTCACAAAATTAGTGACCTTTGCTCCACAAGAACCAAGTGGAGGAGACCTCAAAGAGTCTCCTTCTTTGGCCTTTATTGCAGGAGGGTCAGAGGGTTCCCCCCTAAACATTCCACCACTACAAGCTCATCCTCCTTCCCCATACAATGATCTAGATTAGGAAGAAAATGACCTCTTGGTCGATGAGTGTTAGGGGGACACCTCTTCCTTACCTTTAGATTAAGTGTGTGTTTTTTGTGATGTGTTCCCTTGTGCTTACGTTATGTGTTCTTGGATGACCCTTGTCACCCTTGTAGATGCTTGGATACATGAGTGATTATGTGTCGTAAAAATTCCTCTATTTGTGGCATCATTCTTCCTCTGTTATGTGTATTGATTTTCGACAAATTGGGGATGATGCAAATTGTTGGGGGAATTTAGGCTTACTTTCCATGTTGACCCAATTTTTATTTTTACTTTCATGCATTCTTCATATAGTCTGATATAGTAGGGGGTTGATGACAATTCATCTATATACTATTATTATACTTATATATATTTATGAGCAACTCTAACCGTGAAATATCAGATCACCCGTGTGCCCTTTGTTTGTGATATTATTGTCTCTTTTTGTAGTTTTGGTTATCTTTCTCTATTTTTGGCTTGAGTTGTCCCTCATGTGTGCGACATCACTTTCATGATATTTTTATTTTGAGAAAATGCATTCATGGTCAACAAGTCTTTTCTCGAAAATCCTTGCAATTTTTTTCAAAAAAATTACATTTTCAACAAGACCCCTAGCGGAATGTGTTTCCTTCATCATGGGTTCGCAAAGAAAGAACTTGAAAACTTTCCTCTGAGGAGGGAGCAGCTTGTCCTATGGGAGAAGCCTTGACCTTCCCCTCATGAGGGGGCATTTTCTTCCTTTCAAATTCCTTGATGAAGTGAACACCTTTCAAAAGGATTCCTTGATGATTAAATTGATTTGCAAAGAACATTCTTGTACTTTAAAACAATGCATCCCTTGAATGGAACCCTCTTCTTTTGAAGGGTTCTTGAGGGACCCCTTTGAAATATTTTCAATTTTATTTTGACTATTTGTCTATTTGCCTATGTGGTTGCTTTTTTATTTCTAACATGTTTTATCTATGGATTAACATGTTGCTTTGCAGGTGCACCTGTAAAGCCACTTTCCAGTCTAACTCTATGGAGTCCCCCTTACACTAGGATTCCTTCATGAGAGAGTACTTGGGGGAATGCCTTCTTTGCAAGTCTGAGGACCTGTGAAGAACTTGTATCTTGCGATATTTTTCCATTGTTGATCTACGAGCCTCTAGTGTACTTTGTTCAACTTCGTACTTCTACTGAGCTACAAAGTCCTTTTGTTCGAGCCTCCTCAAGAGAGAGTACCTGTGAAGTCCTCTGTCTACCTTATGCTTTCAATTTTTCTAGATCATGATTTTCTTCCTTGATGGTTTAGGTATACATTTCTAACCCTTCAATCTACTTTACCAAACACATTGATATTCGTGCTCGCTAAAGTGGAGGAAAAATGTATTGGAGAAAATTCACACCCCTTGTGTAAGTTCCCCTTTGCATCCCCTCACCTCAGAAAATTAAACCCAAAGGAAAAATTCCACATCACCCACCTACCTTCCATCCACTTGGAACGTGTTTTGTGTGTCAGTGGGGGAATTTTCATCAGGGATGTGAGTGTGGCGCATGAATACCTGTGTGGTTTGTTTCCATCCCTGATAGATTATTGCCTCTAGAGTTCACAAGGACATTACACTCCTCATTGGGGATGAATTGCAATGCCTCTATGTGACCAACTAACCCAAAAATGGCTCATTTCCCTCCCATTTTGATCTTCAAAGGCATTCACTTCACAATGATTTCATCTCTTAGCAATTCTTCATCTTCCAACAATCTATCACATTCTCTCAAGCAGTTTTCACAACTCCATTGATCATTGCAACAAGCAAGCTTATTACTCTATCAATTCCATTTTTGTTCATGTGGTGCTACCATAGAAGTTGTGAGTTTGGAATCTTGTGAGACCTCCCTTCATCACCATTGCAGCCGTGCTGACTTCTCCAAGCTCGTTGCTTGCATTCTCCCTTCATTGGCCTTGAGAGCCTTTGGGTGGAGGTGGTAACACTTCATTTTCATTTTGTGGTTTGATAGAGTAGCGTAGCATCTTTTGTCATGTTCAATACTTTCCTTTCTATTTCCTTTGTCATTTTTTCTACTTCATGGATTTTTTGGCTATCCATGGAGGTGGAAACACCAAAGCGGGGGTTTGATTGAGGCAAACCCCTATTTAGCCCAACATTTTTCCCCTCTTTCTTGTGTGTAGGTGAATGTGTGCATGGAGCTCGCTGGCAAACTATCGTTTTAGTGAGTTGCCCTTGTCTTCATCTACTTATTTTATCATTTACATACTTTCTGTACTTCATAATTTTGTTCATTTCGTTAAAACTAGTTAGCTAGGTTGTTAAGTAGGTTTCTGGTATTTTACATTGCATTTTACATTTTTTGGTCGTACGGCTGCTAGTGCACCAGAGAGACGCCAGCGCGTCACACTGTCGTCCTAAACCTATGCTGCTATCCTCAAACAAAGAGCTATCTAAGGTGCAGTCTATACTCCAAAAACCGGTTTGTCTAACCCCATTTAGACTTTTGGATCTGTAGAGTGATAGAAGCACTTGAGAGTTCTCTTCATTCTTGATTCTTGTCCAAAACATCCATTAGCTTGAGGTAAGTTAGGGCAGCCCTCCACTCTTGGCTCTCTATGACCTAGATCATTGGTGTGGTTGGTCCCCCTCTCTTACAGTGTGTATGAGCTATTCATTATCATACTTGTGATGTGTGTATGAGTTAGTCATCCTATGTATAAGTGATGTACATGCTCAAGACAACCACTATGTATGAACTTGGGATCTTGGAATGATACTAAGCCTATGTGGTTTTGTGTGTGTGTACACTAATGGTTGGCATGGAACCCTCACATCTCTAGAATGTGATTTTATCATTCTATTGTAACTAGACTAATTCTGAAAGTTTATGCTTAACGAATATTCATGATTTAAAGCTAAGATCTAAGATCTCATACCAGAGGGGGGGATGATTTCTTTCTATCACTATTGCACAAACCATGAAGCCCTTGATTCTCAAAAGGGATACATAGGTAGGATCATCACAAATGAACTCTCAATATTTAAGTCTAGGCCTAAGGATGACCCTAATATTACAAGCTTGCCACTTTCAAGTGTAAGCATATAATTGGTGGCTTAAATTTGGTATCAACATGGTGATGGAAGAAGTGATAGATGGAAGATGCTTGGTCAACATCATTTGTAGTTGTGAATTGATTTTTTTTAAATAGTAGTAACAAAGGGATAGTTATTACATTGTTTATATTCATATGGGGCAAGTTGCATAGACTCTAGAAAATCAACCTTTGGTTATTGCTTCTATCTTGGATCTATCATTGTCTCATGGATTTGTAAGAAGAAACCTAATATTTATTTTTCATCCACTAAGCAAAGTGCAAGGTAGTTATTGCAACAACCTATAAAGCAATAAGGCCTAGCCAACTTCTTGAGAATCTTCAACACCCACAACATGATCCAATAATTATAAATTGTGATTGTCAAAGTGTGTTGATGTCTAAGAATCTAATATTCCATGCTCACACAAAGCATATTGAATTATCTCATGACTTTATTTGTGAGCATTTTCTCAATAAGGAAATTGAACTAGTCTACACACCAATCAATGAGCAACTTGCAAATGTTTTTCACTAAACTTTTGAGCAAGGATTTAAGTTTGCATATTTTTGAGAAGGTAATTTTATTAATTTTTCTTCATTTGTACATGGCTAGCTAATAAACCTATTTAGTATAAGTAGGCCTCATCAGCTAGTTGAGTTGTGTTGTGTGATAAAATAAATTTTATGGGGGGTATTAGAAAAATATAAACTATTTAATCACAGCCAATGCATTTGTTATATAGAATCATATATCATGCAAGAGACACGCCTCTCCAAACATGATATCTATTTAAAGATATTTGGAGCCATCTATTTAGCAATAAATAAAATTTATTAAGCTTTCCAATTTCAACAAGTTTATCATATTCTAAAAATAAAAAATATTAAAAAAAGACACAATAATTTGTGAAATTCTTGTAAATTCTTAAAAAGAAAAAAGTTCTCGTACCATATTCAAGTATAAGGAAGCAGTCAAAATTTTAAACTTTTCAGTGATTCATTCGAAAGGAGAAATAAAACTTTCAAGCAAATAAACCAGTGCCAAAAATAAGTTTAAATAATTCAAATATAAAGTGGGTTGTTAATTTGTATGCTTATATATGCTTGATAATTTCAGTAGAGTATTTTTCTTGCTTTTGGGTGTCTTGGACAAAGATCATATAGGAAAGAATGAGTTTTTTAAAAGGTGTAAAATTGTATGAATTGGTCAAGGAAAAGAACTTAAGAAGAAAGCTAAGATCAATTTTGTCAACAAGATGGCTTTCTGACCATTTTTATGAGATATATAAGAATCTTTTGAAACCCAAGAAATTATTACTAGACAGTTTGGTAGGTGTTAATGCTTCATCCCTTCAAAACTCTATCTTAATTCAAGATTTCTGAACGATAGAAATACATAGAAGCACTTTCAAACCTGGTTGATCATGAGAAGTGAAAACAATAACTGGTTGTTAAGACACCAACGAGCAGGACCTATGTTATTTATAGGTCAAATTCGGTTATAATATAGATCTAACTAAGCTGTATGTAAATTTGTCTCATTGGAATTTGATACTGTAAAATGTACAATTAAAACACTTCTAGCAATTGATCTATCATGAATATAAACCTAGAAAAGCATTATCCTTACATAAAGTTTTATCTTCGATGATAAAATTCTTCCTTTCAGCAGGTTTGTTTTCTCCATCTGTTTCTTGTTAACAAGCAGCTATCCTCAGTCAG